>OMNZ01051182.1:0-39326 GCA_900303255.1 Lesueurigobius sanzi
GTGTTGGGGAGTAACTAAATACATGTATTTAAAATACGTGTTCAGAATACTCATTTTGAGTAACTGTATTCAGGTGCAAATACTCTCTCATTTAAGGGTATTTCAAATAGTTACTTTTCAAATACCAAAGGAATACAGAGAGGGAGAGAAGGAGAGAGAGGGATGGAGAGAGAGAGAGAGACGGAGAGAGGAAGGAGAGAGAGAGAGAGAGAGGAAGGAGAGAGAGAGGAAGGAGAGGGGGAGGAAGAAGAGAGACAGAGAGGGAGAGAGAGAAAGGAGAGAGCAAGGGAGAGGTAACTGAATACGTTATAAAATACATTGCAAGATAAGTATTCAGTATTCTGTAACTGAATACAATTTCAAAGTATTCTCCCCAACACTGCTTCTACATCAATATTTTTCAAATATTTGGAGGGCCATTAATGTAAAAACCTCATGGTCTGTCATGAGGAGGTATTTTGGAGGCCAAAAACAAAATAATAACCAGGTGAAATAATTCCAAGAAATGCCCTTAGACCCTGAAGAGTTCAAAATCAATTACCATTATTGCTCTGTTTCATAGATGATCAATAATTTATCGGAAAAAGCATCTTTCATTATTAAAGAACTGGTATTGAAAAAAGACCTAGTCAGATTGTACAGCGGGTCATCTTATAAGCAAAAGGTTGGCTTCAGACTGTCACTGTGTCCTGAGGCGGGACACTTCACCCATGTTGCCTATATGTTGAAGATTGGCAGCCTTGTCCGTCTACCCCTGGGCAGCTGTGGCTACAATAATAGCAATATTGCAGCAAACGATGCAAACCGTCTTCGAGTGAGTCATATTACACCAACGCATTTATATTATTTGCTAGTGCTGCTAGTGCTACTTGCCGTACATGTAGAAGTGCCACTGAAAACAAGCCTGTGTCTATGGAAGCAAGTGACGAACCGTGTGAGCTCAGAAAACACTGGGACAAAGAAAATCCACTGAACAAGCCAAGTCACCGCTCCAGCTTTATCCACATTGTGAGCCACCTTTAACATTCTGGCCCACACTGACAGCAAGATAACCCAAAGACACATTCAGTCTTCTCGTCTGGACCGCTGCAGAAGAGGAGGCTAAATAAATGAGGGGTAAATTGGGGTATTTCCAGCGCCTACATAGATTTAAGTTGCCATGGAGACTTTGCAAAATAAGGGCCGGGCTTTAGTTAACTGCTCTCCTAATGTTTCAGCAATCACGTTCGAGTAATGAAAAGCAGCATTGAAAAGAGGGGGGCAGACTGTCGCCAGTGCCAGTGGGTTTTATAGACTTCTTCATGTAGCGGGGCTTTATATCTGTTTGTATGCTTGAAAAACAGGGGGACTGATGGGAGTAAATCA
The DNA here is from genome assembly GCA_900303255.1 of Lesueurigobius sanzi. Taxonomy (NCBI): domain Eukaryota; kingdom Metazoa; phylum Chordata; class Actinopteri; order Gobiiformes; family Gobiidae; genus Lesueurigobius; species Lesueurigobius sanzi. Next base: position 1,366 of record OMNZ01051182.1, read on the forward strand.
ATGTGTTTTTTACACAGTGACAGCTTAAGTCTATTAAAATGACACTGGGCCATTTAGAAACCTCCACAAACAACTTTTAAGTCTATTCTGAAATGTAAGTCAAGTGAAGGAAAAAACATGAGGTTCTTTGATGCTTGATTGATATTTTTTATTTGACAGCATTTCCTCCTATTTTTCCATTTAGTCAACTATAGGGAACTGATAGAGGAGTCTTGGGGAGACCGCGGCTGGTGGCTGTTTTTGCTAGACTTTACAGCTCATCAACAGAACATCCCACAGAGAAAAAAAAAAAAGTTATTGACCATCAAACACAGGAAACTCGATTGGGACAATGTGCTGCATGGAGGTTATCACAGTGGTTGGGATGGTTGCCCCAATTGTTATTAGAGGTGTATTTGGCGTTAAGGGGAGACACTGCAGGCAATATACACTGCTCAAAAAAATAAAGGAAACACACTAAAATCTGCTCAAAAAAATAAATGGAACACTAAGCAGTGTATATATATAAAAATATATACGTATACTATATATACTGTATATATTTTTTCAATTTTCAGGTTTTGGGCTCAAAATGCTTTTTTCTCACATCATGAAAATTTATGATGTTTCTCATTTAGATCCTCAAAGTTCCCCTGGTCCTCCTTACAGCACAAGCTATAGCTCGCACCTTCATCCTCTTCCCTTGCACTACTTGGACTCAACTGCACGTATCATTGTGACTAACATTTCAAAAAGCTGCCATCTGGAATAAAGATTATTTAATTAAAGGTGTTTCCCAAGGGTCTGACCAATTTTTTGAAGGACTACTAAGCAACAGATGCCTGTTGCTTTATAGATCTGCCGGGAGTGGTATATGGGGAAGCTGCCGTTGTGGCGCCCAGGGACCCATCTCCAGATCTCTAGTAATGCAGGGACCAGGGTTATGTTTATGAGTACCTCGCTGAAAGATTGGTCTATTGTGTGTGTTTTGTGAGGAATTCCCTCACAGACACGGAGAGAACACGCCAACTCTTCAAAGAGTGTCCCACAACACAGTCAAACCAGGGAATCAAACCAGGGACCCTCTTGCTTTGAGCCAAGAAATGCTAACAATTGCCAAGTGAAAATGGAATGCACCAGTCGAGTATTACCCATTGGTTCATTGCTTCACTGCTTCATCATATCCAGTTGTAAAACTCCTCAGCGCCTCAAAGTGTTTGATACAGAGAGGCAGATTTGAGAGAGAAAGAAGCAGACACTGAAGTGTGACTGGTGTAAAAGGCGTGGAGGGAGACAGCGTGGTTTTAATCACTACATGCTGTGTTTACACTGAGGAACATTGTCTTGGCCCGGGATGACGGTTCTGTAAGAGGAAGGTGGTTCATGGGACTCTCCAGAAAGTAAGTTCAGGCCACCATTCAATCTATTAAAGGAAGACACTGCAAACCTTTTTGTTTGGGCTAGTTTGCTCTCTTAACATATGAACTTTCATTTGGAAACAAACAATTTGCCTAATTTTCACAATAAGGTGTTAAATGATTGCCCTGATTCAACGTCTCTCCATAGAATTATATGGGAAAGTGTAAACTAAAAGGTATTTCTTTCAAAATGCATTTTCTTACATGGTGGCAACAACATCACTTTTGTAGCAGCTACAGAGTCTTGTAAAGGATTTTTCAATATCTAATTCCTAACATGATTTTCTTTTCTTTTTTAAAACTATAATAAATAAACGGTGCATTAACTCGAATTAACAGCATTTTGATGCCAGACTTTTCTGTTTTATATTGTTCTTGGGTGATTGAGATTATTTATATTGAACTATAATAAATAAATTGTTAAAAACTAAACAAGATGTTCAAAAAACCCTCTATACAAACCTTTGTAACTAATATGTCAACTAAACCTGGCTCTTTTCATTATTCAGATTCAATTTTGGCCATTTTTGTACATACAATTATTTACTTAAAAAAAGAAATCTCCTCAATTTTATAACTTAAACAGCAAGTATAGTTTCAAATTGAACTAAATAAATATGTTCCCAACTCACCTGCAGTGTCTTGTTTCATGTACCTCAAAGTAAAAAGCTCTTCAAATTAAACACTCATTTACTCACTCAATATTACGTCTACACACTCGACTAATCTATCAGCATATTATTCATGAAATGAATATACAACATTATCCCCCTCTGTGTTCTGCCAGGCCGACTCACTGCAGATGGCTGGTTTTGATCTCTCAGTGCAGCCTGATATGAATCTCACGCTTGAATCACATTACATACTGTATGACATAATGAGTACAGTCCGGTCATGCCCATAGCGTTAAATGGGTGTTTGTCACAGTACAATAACATGACAGAGAGAGGAGACCGTGGTCAGACCTCAGCAGTACAGGACTCATGTTATGGCAGCTGCGTTAGCCCCAAGTCTGTTTCCAATGTGACAGGCTCGGATCAAAGACAGACACTTATGAGACTGAGAGAGTGACAGAGTTTGATCGGATATTGGGTTTCACTCACAAGAACACAGTGAGATGAGGGTCAAGGCACAGCATCAATCACTGACATCTTAAAAGCCGGGCCTGTGCTGCATGTTCTAAATAGTTGGACTGAGCAGAGATTTATAGAAGTCAGTATAACATTATGACTGATATTAAAATGGAATGGGCGCTCGTTTATCATCAGAGATTTGGACTAATAACATGGGGATCAGTAGCTCAGGGGGTAAGGCAGGTCATCCTCTAAATAAAAGATATCTGTCTAGTTCAGATGCTGTTGGGTCATGGACAGGTCACTTATGCATGACTGTGTGTAGGTGGGCAGAGGAGACATTCACTCTGCCCCTGGGCAGCTGTGACTGTGAAGCCTCACCTGTGACTTATACAAAGAAGTATCTATTATGCAAGGTTACAATATGGAAGAGAGAGAGAGCATCTTTATTGTCCCCGTAGGGAAATTTGTACTCTACATTTAACCTATCCTTCGATGCCGCTGGGGCAACCCATCAAGGAACAATGTGTGATGATCACAGTGCAGCGCCTGGGGACCCATCTCCAGATCTGAAGCCAGGCTCATGGTCAGACTCATCTGGCTGGAGGATTAACCTAATGTGCATGTTTTGGGTTGATGAGGGAAACCGGAGCACCCGGAGGAAACCCATCGAGACACAGGGGAGAAACTGCAAACTCCACACAGAAAGGCCCCGTCCTGACCCAGGATCGAACCCGGGGCCTTCTTGCTGTGAAGCACAAGTGCTAACCGCTGCACGATCGTCCCGCTGTGCGCTACAATATGGAAGATGCAGTTGTCTGCATATGTCGAATAGACTGGAGCAAATCCACATGGGACCAGTGTCATCTACTTTATTATTATCAGAAGTTTGGACAAGTTTATTTTAGCACGAGACAGTGTTGTCTCATTTATAGTCAAAACACAGCAAACTGTGATTGTCTTGTGAGAAATGTGATCAAACACATTTTACCCTGGGTCCTGGAATCAATATGTGTGTCTTACTTAATCTTGACTTATTTGTCTGTGGGACGATATGAAGAAGGAAACTGTGGGCTGCTCAGCATCTGGATCCACTCCAGTATTATCAACAAATTGCTGATCAAAGCTAAATAATCAAAGTGTGACTCTTTATGTCATAGTCAGTGCCAGTAAAGGCAGACATAGTATATGAAGCATGTTAAAGGAATCTAAAACACACTTAACCAAACGCAGCAGTGATGTTGAAATGTGGCCAGAGAGTTTACCCCTGAATCAGGGATTTGTGGTTATTGGTGGATTATGACAGGCCACAAAGAAATCCTTCAAGCCTTTCCTTCGATTGGTAGCACTGTTAAAAACCAAGCACTCACTTTGTCAAAGTGGATGAGTGCTTTGAGTTTGGGTTTGTTGTGGGCAAGTTGAAAGTAGACAGCGAATGCATGAGAGCTTACTTCTTGATCCCATGTCTGGGGTCACATTGTAACACATTCTACAATAAACCATCTGGCTCCACAATATCCAGAATACAGTATCTACGTTTTGTGTTTATGGGATAATAGAGATGTGTCTCAGTAGACAAACAATAATGTCTAAAACTGTAACTAGCAAAGTTGGTCCCTTTAATTCAAGGCCTAATGAACTCTGAGGCAAATTTAAAAGATGGAGCACACTTCTAAACGTTTAAATTGATCATGAACAATACAAAAAACAACAAAATTATTTAAGTGGCACCAAATTATTTCCCCTGGACGTAAGCAATTCTCCCAGAGAAAACAGTAATGTTTTCGTGCCAGGTCCTGGTTCATGAAGGTTCTCCTTGTATTACACAGCACATCTTCAATTCAAGCCATCTCTGTAAAATGTTGTCCAAAACAATAGTTGTCGGTATAGATTTTATGGTCTATATGGGAAATATAGTTTAATGAGAACACAAGCAGACTGAATGGTGAAAGTAGTAGATGAGGATGTTTTCATAACCTTCATGGTTCACTAGTCCAAGCTCCAACCGGCGCTGACAGAGAAAGATGCACATGCATGACTTTTCTTTATTCTTCTTTATTAAGATGGGATTAGTCCCCTACACCGTGCCTTTTCTCTACAAACACTGGGTTGTGCAAAAAACTAATTTCACCATTCTGCTGGAAGCGTTGAGCGTGCACAACCACAGCATGAAGTCATGGCTGTCAGCGTGGAACTCCCTTTAGCCTTATTGAAAACCTCAGCACAATTTATCACACCACCACTGTCTGTTGTCCACACTGTCTTTGCTCTAATTGGCAATGAGACGGGGTCGTGATCCTTCATGCTTTTTCCTTTTTATTCTCAAACTTGTCAAAGCGCGCAGAATTGACAAAGCTGACCCAAACACAGGACAGGCTGTAAGAATTTGGGGTGTGCAAGTACTCTCGAGTTACCCCCCACCTCATCATTCCAGCGCGATCTGCCATCTATCACTGTCAAACTAAATGTAGCGTTGTTCCAAATAGTTGAGTCTGACAGAGTCCATTTAACCATGATAGTATGCTGCTTTTTATAGATGGTCACACTAAAAGCTGCACTATAGAAATAATAAATCTAAAGTTATGTTATCACTCTTTACAGCAGGCCGGTATAGCTGTCTGCAGACACTGTTGCTCAGTGAATCATATCCACAGATAACCTTCTACTTACAGTAATGGAGCCCAATATGAGTTATGTTTTAAAAGGAGAGCTGTATTTATTGTAATACAGCATACATGGTCTGCCATATATTTCGCAGCATGAATGAACAATAAGCACCCAGCTTTAAAATTGGAGTATCATTTTTCTTAATCTCACATGGAGTCTTCCTCTGTTGCATTGGGATCTACTGTAAATTATATCCCTGCACTGTCCAGAAACATTAGATCAACATGATATAAGTCTGTGTTTTGGTTAGATTCTTCGAAACTGTTTTTGTCTCGAATGCTGACTTACACATAGTAGTATTTATTGGTGAAAGACAATAAATAACCATTCTGGGAGCTATTTGGCTGTGTGGATCCTTTTAGACTTTGGGTCATTTTCCATGAATGCAACTTTTGTGGATGAGCATGTCTTTTTGATTTATTTTACCCTTGCAGAAGAACAATAATCTCAGGTTCTCAGAAGGATTTGTCTGAAAGTATTGGAGTTTGTCAGAAAGAACTAGAGTAAGTTTTGTGGGTTGTTTTTAGGATATGCAATTAATCTAAATGGTCTCTCCACTGTCCCGACTGGAGATACCATCGTTCCTTCTTGTGATCAAGCTGAATTACATTTTTCTCTGTGGACTGTGGAAGACTGTGTTTGTGTTTTTGGTTCAACAAAATGATCTGGACAGGGCCCATTGGACCGGCTTTCCTACAGCAAGGTTATATCAGAGGTAGAGATACCACACCATCTCACAGCATCTTCAGTCCCATGTCTCAAGGAGAAGACTGCGGAGTTTCCATCAGTGACAGGTCCAACTGACTGAAGAGCAAGCTGAACTTCAACCCTCTCTCTGCTACCCCCTATTGTGCTCATATTGTCTTTTTATGTATCACCAGTGTGAGAGACACACATTTAAAATTCTCTTTACATGTAGTAGAATTGACAATAAAGATGATTGAACTGAATTGATGTAAATGGGTCATTCTAATACCACCTCCTATTCGCTGCCTGCCTGATTTTAAGAAGAGAGACCTGTAGTTTTGGACTATGGTCTTTGGTGGAGCGGTTGCAGTGATGGCTATACAGAGAAACATGACTCTGTGTAGTCCAGCGGTGGATAATGAGGTGAGTCTTCATTCACGCCAACTTCATTCATAACAAGCGCACGTGTAGTTTTCCTCCCCGCTCTCGTCTACTTCAATGAAGGGCATTTCTGTTTCGATGACCTGGCCGTTCAGACTGAAGTCACATGGCAACAGATCAGATTCGTATTGGTTTTAGGACCACATATCCAAGTGGCCTGGGTCGCGTTTGAAAACTTCGGATCCTTGTCGTCATAAAAAGATCAGAGACAGGTCGCATTGGAGTTGTTGTTTACCTCAAAGACTTTTCGGCTGGTCCTGCTGTTTGGGAAACCTTGTTCCATCGCTGCTTTTGTTGGATCTCCGCCTTTGTGAGACTGTGACGGCCCACTGGTGACTAAGGGGCATCGCTGGATGTTCTTTCTTTGTTTCAACTCGCTGAGGACCTCGCTGGACTCCCGTAGCTTTGTCCAGGGAGCTGTTTTCGTGCCACCTTCTTCTTCCACTCTGGCTTTTTCCACGGTCAGCCACTGCAGAGTACCCTTTGTAATCAGCCCATGGCGTTGACCTCCAAACTAAAACAGGCCTGTAACATTCAAAGGCCTCTACTCAGTACCGGGTGAAGAAAGCGGATTAGTTCGTTTTTATGCCGGTTTTGCTTCTGTAGTTGTTTATTCAATAAATCTGGCCTATTATTTGGAAATTGCCCATTGTTTGCTTATTTTTTTTAAGTATGATTAAAGGCACACAGCCCACAGGTTTAAAGGTGTCATGTGTAACTTTGACATATCACTTACTCTTGGTTAAAATAGCCTTTCGTGCACACATTGTAAGCTGGTTTATTGCATTTTTACACTGGTTTAGCTGGGTCTAGTTCCCAGTTTAGAGTGTAAACGAAGTTGGGCTGTGTTCATTGTGTTAAAGCAGAACAGGCCTTACATTACTGTGGAGCATTTTAGTTGGTCTATATAGTCAATCCTGTGACAACAACAGCATGTGGTTGGTAGATGAGTTTGAAGTTTGGAAAAATACGATTGAACCTTTTTGGAGGTACTGCAGTGTTTTTGCTTTTCTCATTTTCAGTTTATCTTTTCTATATTCATGAACCACAGTATTAATTTAAGGAGATCACCCAACCCTATATTCTGTCATACCTGGCAGTGTTGGCCTATAGTGTGCCAGCATAAAATCGTCTGTCTTAAGAAACCCTCTCATCAATTCCATTACAAATATTTTAAAAAACAGTTAACGCCCCAAATCTGTATACAATCAGATCCACAGGCCTTTGTGATACATTAAGTCTGTCGCATTCAACGTCCATATTGTGAGAGAAAGAAGTGGAAATTCGCATTGACCAATATTACAGTGGTCATGGTGAAACATCCAGAGCTGGCACATCGGCCAGACAAGGGGTGAGAAAACTGCTCCATCTTTGGATAAGGTTTAGATTTCCTCATTTTACACAGTTGGAAGTCGTACGAAAGAATAGAGAGTGGGAAACATTCTGGCCTTTGTGTATAGACGACTTTGGCTGAACATTTGTGTCACACCCATGCAGTGTTTATCATCGTAAATTGTATATGTGAGTTTTGTGAATGTTGGATAGGCTTTATTAACCTCTTAAGCCCTAGGCCTTTTTCTCCAAAAATCATTTCTTTACATCCTAGGTGTACATGGCTAGTCTTGGTGTCCACACATTTGGTAGAGCTTTGGGATGACGGTGGAAGTGAAATAAAAATAAATGATGTTGTTTGACAATAAAATGAGGTTGCCATGGGTTTGAATGAATTTCCGCCTGAAAAAAACACACACATTTTTCCGCAAAAAGGCCTTTTTCCTCCCTGTGGTGGAGCTAATAACAACAGAAATGGATAATCCACATCAGCTGTCACTAATTTGCAACTTTGGAATATTTTTCTGCGTAAAACACGTAGGTAAGTAACTGTATCTGAAAAAAAAGTCCCCATTTTCGGGGACTCTAGGTCTTAAGAGGTTGAACAGGACAGATTTGCATGAAAGTGTTTGATACATCAGAAGAATTCTCTGCACTAGTATAACAGATAAAGTCAGTGACAAGCCAGCCAGACTATGTATTCAGATATTTGTAATATACAGTATCCACAGAATAGACTAGAAGGAGAGAGAGAGTTTAGCGTTAAAAACTTGTTCTGGACTAAGGAGTACTCCACATAATTGTCATACTTACAGAAATACAGTCCAGTCACCATCAGCTGTGATTTAGTTAAAAGTATTTCAATCATTGCTTCATCATTTCATCATCAGCACAAACAAATCCATAAGGTGTTTCATATCGAGATGAATGCACCTCATATCAGAGCTTTCTCTTCAAGAAGAACATCACTGGAGGACATCTGAAACAGGTTTTGTGGAGACAACTTGGCGGTGCCCACCTCTAATTCTGGAGACAAAGGCCAGATCTGAGCCATTATTTGTTTAAATGTTAAAAAAAAAAAAAAAAGCCACAGAAATGCAGGAGCAGATGCCATGCTAACATCTGGCGCCAAGTGGTCCAATGATATCATTCTGTAGCCCTCCATTTAAGGAACACTATAAAGAGGACAACTTTGTTAAAACAACAACCAAACTCTTGTAGCACTTTCACCTGGGACTTATTCTGCCGTAAAAGCACAAAACAACCTCATTTTATCTTGCTTTTACACACTAATTATCTTCAGGCACAAACTGTTCACCAATTTACTTTCAAGAATGAGGAGCAAATGTTTACAGATGAATTAGGCATGCTAAGTAGCCGTGAGATTTCAGAAAACACTGCAGACTGCGCCCACAACAAAGATTTGTTTAGTATTAAGTGTAATCATACACCTGTTTACATTAATGTTTTGGAGACTATGAACATTGTGTCACATGTTTCATGACACCAATGGTGTCACGGGACGAGCTGGAGACAATTATACATGCATTTGTTTCTTCGAGGTTGTACTATTGTAACAGCCTGTTCTGAATAAGAAAGAGCTGATGCGTTTACAATACATCCAAAACTGCAGTGAGGCTCCTGACCTGCACTGACAGGAGAGCCCACATTACTCCCATCTTAAAGGCCCTCCACTGGCTCCCTGTCACTTTCAGAGTCAACTTTAAAATCCTGGTCCTGACTTTCAGATCCCTTCATGGACAGGCTCCAGAATACATCTCTGGCCTGGTCCAGCCCTACACTTCAGCTCGTAGTCTGAGGTCTACAGGTCAGAACCTGCTGATGGTTCCTCGGACCTGCTACAAAACCCGGGGAGATAGATCCTTTAAAGCGGTGGCTCCCCATCTCTGTAATGCTCTTCCTCTGTCCTTGCGTTCCCTGGATTCTGTTGAGGAGGAAGATGGCCCCAAAACTTGTGCCTGGCTCACCCGGTTTGTTCCGCGTCTTGCATGTGGAAACAAAAGACTAAGCGGGTAGACCAGGCACTGGGCTGGGCCGGAAATCCCAGTGGAAAAGGGTTATAAGGTCAAATGTGCACAATTATTTTTCACTTAGAAAGTTACATAGTGCCCTTTTAATTTCATAAAACATAAAATGTCAATGATCTGGCACCCTAAAGAATGTTTAAAGTTTTTTTTCTTAAGCCTCATATGTCCACTTGTGAGTGCCCAGAATGACTAAATCCAATTGTATATTTTCACCCACCGCCATAGACACATGAAGAAAGACTTTCAGGAGGTCAAGGGCACTATTAATAATGAGGAAATTGATTATGTAACTATTAACCACAGTCTAATCCATAAGAGATTACAGACCTGGAAAAAACAACAACCTGGAAAAAGCCACCTCACCAATCATTATCGACTGCAGTTTCCATCTACACACAGGACCAGCGGCTTCTGTAGCATCAATCAGGAGCTCTGCATTGACAGCTTAAGCTCCTAATCCATCAGCTCCTCTGGCTGTGATGAAGAAGGACCTCCATGAAGGCCACTTGGGACAAGGGGACGGACACGAGCAATGATTCAAGCAGCACAAGAGGTTCTGGACTTATCTACTCTGTCCAGATAAGTACCTGGGAGTCTTCTTCCCTTTGTGCTGGTTTTCGAAGTAAAATAGACAGAAAGATATATCAATCAACGTCAACTAAATAATAATGTGTATTTTTACAGTTTTATGCTTTATTGTCAGTTCTAGACATGTGGAGTACATATAACTAAAATTGTAATCATTTCAAACCTACAAAAAAAGAAATGAGAGAAATGGAAGAGGGTTCAGTCAGCTGGTACTGACTTAGAGACTCCTCAGTCTCCTCCCTGATGGGGTATGGGTGAAGTACATGTTCTGAATGGACCTTTTCTGGGGTTGGCAAAGCTTCTCAACTGTCCTCAATGAAGCGAAATGTGTAGTATATTGTAATTTACTGGCAAATGTTTTTTCAATGTTTAGCTTGAGGGAGCTGGAGCCAGTGGTCAATGATATTAGTGTCTCAAAGCCTGACAGAATGGATTGTACTTGGGAGGTAATGCCAAATCAATGCACTACTTAATGAACTGCATCATCAACTACTTAAAAGAGAGTTACCTTGTTGACCCCAAATGGAACAGGCACAAAGAAAAACATAATTCAGACAGTCAGTGTTTTCTCGAACCTGTAGAACTCAAGGGAAACGGGTGTGCTATATTGCAATAAAGATAATATTGTGATAAAATAATTAAAATAAAATAAATAATTTCAATGTCCCGTTCAAATTCAAACACAAATTGTAGGTAATTTGTTTTTCAGCAAATCCAAACATCAAAACAAGACTTCAGCCAACACTAAATCAGCACCAAAACAATGGTAAAAACAAAATTGGAAAAAGTACAACTAAAATGGAACTTTTGCACATTTAAAAGTTCCATGTATTTGTTTGCTTTAGGCTGAGTTTGCAAATAAAATTGATGAGCTCAGTCAGACGGAAGACTTTAGGGATTTTGTGACATATTGTAGCTTTTTGTGATATGAAAATTGCATTACACTGCAATAAAATATTTTTTGTGATTTATTGTGCTGCCCTACATGTAAGAGAAACATATACTGTAGTTATTGTATAGGGCTGGGTTAAAAAAAAAAATAGGTTAATCATTTTGAATTGATTTACCTTTATTTATTTACCTTAATTGTTATTTTACTCCGGTAACTTTTATTGTTACTTTGTTTGTCAGCACCATGTACCCAAGACAAATTTCCCCATTGAGGGACAATAAAGTATACAATACAATACAATACAATAGCCTGATATTGATGCAAAAAAACAATAATCAATCTTTTTACCTCTAAAGTCACAGACGACTTTCGCAAATATCTCTGTGACGAAATGTCATAGAGACCTACTTATTTTTTTGTATTCAGAAGAGGAGTGTTCAGGCTTTAAAATGAGCCCAGCCATGTTCTTCTAGGCGTCTAGTCGTGTAAATTTGTGTCCAAAAGGAGCATTTTACAAAACAGGGGTTCAAAACGGTACTAGGTAAAACTTGTTCTGTTTTCTTGCCTTTGTGTTTTAAATAGAACCTGGAGGGCAAAAGTATGGAATTACATTTGTGCAAAAATGAGCAAATCTATGGGGTAACATTTGGTGCAAAAAAAATATTTTTTTGTTTACTAAAAGATGCAAAAATATGGATAATAAACACAGATGGTGCATAGAAGGTCAGGTTTATAGTCTTTTATGTTTATACAAGGATATATTAGTGGGATTATAATAAAAAAGTGCATTAGTTCTTCTAAGAATGTCCACCATATCCAAGTAAAGTTGGTACTGCATGATATCCTTAACTGAAATGAAAATCAAAGTGAATCGTGATTTGAATCGAGTCAGGTGCTTGTGAATCGAATCGATTTGGGTAATTTGAATCGATACCCAGCCCTATTACTGTATGTCTTTGACTTGTGTAAATTTCAAATCTTCCTAGAGACAAACTTTGCATATTGTATTGTATCAATGTTAAATGTACATCCCAAAATGAAAAAGGAAGAATAAAGCCACTGAACCAGAGAGCAACTCCATCAGGACACAATGCTAAGATTATAAGTCTTCAGTGACAGGACAGTGTTGGGTGCCTCACTGTTTCCAGTCCATTCATCATGCTCAGATTGCACTGTACATTACAGTGTGAGAGCTTCAGAAGGAGGGCAGGCCGCAACAGATGGATAACCCGCGCACTCCACACGATTTCTAATAAAACGTCCTCCAAAAGACGAAAAGGCAGTCTCTCCACGCACTATTTTAGTTATCCAACAGGAGTTCGGACCAGTGACAGCTCTGGAAAGTCACAAGAATTTATTACATTCATGAAACGTCTGGCAAATGCTCCAGAAAAGTGGGAACAGGTCAGGTATGAAGATCAATATTTATATTCGCTACTTTGAATACCAAAGAGTTAGTGCATATCTTATCTCTAAGCCCTATCGTTTGAGACTGCACAAAAAGTTAGGTACTACTGTATATACTGTAGGCCTATGAGTGCATAAAATAAAGTATGGTTTTGACCATGCAATATCAAGGGTCATAGTGTATGTGTCTGCTCCAAGCTACAACCACAGGGTGCCACACAAAATACTGCAACACCACACAAAAATATAGATACAGTATACTGTATACTAGCAAGTATTTTACCTAAAATGTAAACAAATCATTAGCAACCATATACATCTAACACAATGCAATTTAAAAGTCTTCTGCCAACTGAAATATTGCATGTAAATGTCTGAAACTGTGTGTGTGAAAGTGTTGCTGCTCAAAAGGCACTTTGGTTTAACTATGTCATTTAAAGCTGTTGGATATATATTTTTATCTGTTTCTGCCCACTATAACTCCATAAAAAGTTGCCTGCTTTCCCACAGTACGGTGCTAGCTGCGTTTTTATGGATATCATCTGAGTAGCAGAAAGAACCAAGCAACATGTCTAAAGTTGTGCATCCGCAGGCTGCACAAACTAATGGGTCAAGTGTATTTCAACATAACTTTTAATAAGATGCTTCTCTGTAATGCGGTTGCAGAGGTGTCATTATCAGCCTGAGTCATGTGTTCGAATCAAAGTGACAGGAAAAAACAATCTCCACTGTGCCATCTTGAATAACTGCTATGTTTACAAGACCTGTATAGTAACTATGGGGCTGAACCAGAGTGACGTCAATGAAATGTTTTTGCAATATACCCAAAGCCTTTTTATCACAGGAGCCTTGGTGTAAAGAAAGAGAGGTTGTTTATTTTTTGCTTTCTTGTATTAAAGCAGAGATTTTGTCATTTTCTTTCTACTGACTTCAGTGTGACCTTTAGCCTTTTCTTCTTTTACCCATTTCAATCTTCCTTGCATGATTTTTTCATCCAAAGAAAGTTGGAGGAGATACAATTCACTTAAAGTTCTTCTCATGTCTTTCTCCACTGATCGAGTTAAACAACATGTATCCACATTCAGGCCTGCTCTCACTAATCATACACTTTGTAACCAAGTTCATTCCAGAATATCTGTTTACCACCTTCACTGCCTTCACTGCCTTCCTCTCCTGAACTCCTTCTATTGCACCTTTCATCAACATTGGCACCACTTTAGTTACCGACCACACAACAGAATGCTGTTCAAAACATCATTAGCTCTTAGAGTTTGAAGGTTCCATTGATCATACCAAGCCTGTGTGCTCTCTTTGTACCAGTCAAGCCAAGATAAAAGAGGAAGATGACAGATCATCTAACATAATACCTTCAGAATGTAAAAATGGCATTCCCAACCATAAGCATTTTGCATTTGCATTAGTGGACTTGCATGTCCCCATCAGGGCCAGCCCAATTTGGCGCCGTAGGCAAGATTGGACTTTGGCGCTAGGCTGGAGGTTTTAGCTTAGTGTGCATGTTTTGTACTTATGGAAGAAACCGAAGCATGTGGAGGAAACTCATCCAGACACGAGAAAAACGGGCAAAGTCCACACAGAAAGTCCCTGCCCGTCCCGCAAATCAAAGTTTATTTTTACTGTGAGGCGAGAGTGCAAACTTTTTACCAAGTTCTGTTTAAATGGACTCATTGACTCCCTTCATTACTAGCATGTCCAGCAGTGCTCTCTATTTTCATTATTGTGTGACTCAGTTGGACCTGATGTAATACAGCAGAAAGGTCAGGCTCCAGCTGCGGCTCAAGTCTCTGTCACAAAGAAAAAAACAATTGTTATTGTTCATTAATAAACATCACTGAAGCATAAAGAGCTTTCCTCAGTGGATGTTTACTGATCCACACACTTTTCACCTTTTGTTCTTGCCTTCCCACTTGTTAAGTATTTATAATGATCTTTCCGGTCCAAGGCAAGGGAAGGCAAGGCAAATTTATTTGTAGAGCACAATTCATACACAAGGCAATTCAAAGTGCTTCACAATTTCATAAAGTCCAGGCAGTGAGGTCAATATGGTACTAAAACTGCAAAATTTTGTCATATTACTTAAGAGTAAAAATACTGATTAAGTAAAGAGCAAGGTTAATCTAATTTAATACCGACTGTAACCCCATAATAAAACCAACTCTTCGCTTCTGTACAAGTTTGCATCATGGTAGTAGCTTTGTGCTCTCACATGCGCCCAACTGACAGCACCTGGGACACATTACCTGCAGTGGAGTCACCCATTGATCCACAATTAGCTCGGCGCAATGCTCTGCCCTGGGTCGAGGGGCTTGTAAACAGCAGGGGTGAGCTTTTACAGCGTACACCTGCCCCGTATAGGCCAGAGCACAATTAACCTGGAGAACGAGAGCCACCGACTACACTCCTGCATTCTTAATACATGCTGTCACCGCGGCCATTAAAAATCATCGCTGCTCTGGGAGGTGCCTGTATGTACTTAGGCATTTGGATCTGTCCCAATGCATGTCAATCCTGAGATGTTTTAAAACCAAACCAGGTCTGAAGACTTGTGACCACACACTAGGCTCGTTTACACACAGTGACACATTTGTAGAGGAGGAATGGCAGTGTCTATTTGGGATGTTAGAAACAGGGTTAGAATGCTAAAATATTGTAAAACATCGACAACTCTTCCAGGCGGAAGGGAGAAAGTCAGACATTTTTATAAGGCTTCAACATGTTTCACATGAATCCAGTTCTTTAAATCAGTGGTTCTCAACTCGTAGGTCGGGACCCAAAAGTGGGTCGTGGAAAGATTTTCAGTGGGTCACAAGCCTTTCCCTGGGAACCCCCCACCCCCCCAATATTATTGACCCTACGATACATTACAAATTACTCAAATGAAGTGTATTAAGTGTGTCTTAATTCAAAAAGTTTAGACTGACCAAAGACACATGTTATTTCATGTAAATTGACCTTTATTATCTATTTTTAAGAGCAATTAGATGTTGCTTTTTTATTTATTTAAGTGCAAAAATCTTGTCCCTCTGGTAAATGTCCTGAACTTCTCAAATCAATGGCAAATCTATCATAGGCAAAGATTCTTCAGTCTTCATCTGTACTCTGTAGTTGAAGTGTAGGACTTAGTCCAAAGATCGTCATCAGCTAAATAACTTTGAGCACGCTCGTGGGTCTCTTAAGAGTGAACCACCTCTGTATTGTCAATACAGAGGTAATGAGCCATATTAAGTATGAATGGGCTAAGATGGTTTCCTACCTTTAGCACCAAGAGAGGAGGGACTTAGAGGTTAACCTCTCCTTCTGGTTTACTCTTAAGAGACCCACGAGCATGTTCATGTCTTTAGTAGCTGATGACGATCTTTGGACTAAGATCGAAACGTCCTACACTTCAACTACAGAGTACAGATGAAGACTGAAGAATCTTTGCCTACGATGGACAACTCCTGTACGACTGAGAATCTTCACAAACGAAGGGCAAATCTACTTATTTCAAAAAAGTATTACTTATTTCTAGATATGTTTTTGCAGCACGGTCTAATGGTCATGACTTCAGTTTAATATTTCAAGCTTATTCAACAATCAGTTTTACATTATTCAATTATTTGGACAATGCATCAATGTCATCTTTTGTTTTAATATGATGCATCAAGGTAATCTTAAAAAATAAAAGTTTATTTTGAAGATAATTCTTCATTCATTCCTCTTTCACCATGGTGGGAAAGCAGAAAACACAGCTTAAGGCCATAGCTTGATGAAAGTGACGACTCACTGACAGAGGCTTCAAACAGGAGTGATCATAGCAACAGGCCCAAACATCTCACATTGAACTACATCCCGTCCATTCACAACACTGAGTGAAAATCCCGCTCAGCTTTGGTTTCTAACGTCCATCAGAGTTGGTGCTGACAGAGTGACCAGTGGTAAATATCATATAATACAGCCAACAGTAAGTGCTGTGGTTGTTTGACATGTACAGACTTTTACAGAGTCGTGGGGAGGGAACTCGTCACTTCACCAGCGTTTTGTGTTACTGATCTGACTGTGAGAAAACTCCTGTCTTAAGGACCTACTTAAGAGACAATGCAGTCATTATTGGACAGAGAGAGAGGAATTAAAACACATAGCAGAGAGTATTTCTGGTAAATTACAGAAAGACTCAATTATACATGAGCTCATATAGTCAAAAATATATGAATGTTTTTATTTTTCCACACGGGAGGCTTTGTTAAATCCGGAGCTGAGATTGCTTATCAGTTCACAGTGTTATCTTTAACACTTTCTGTAACCCCAGTCAATAAAGCCTCTGAACTCTTCACAGGTTTGTTTGTCACAGAAAAAAAGATGAATTGGAGTTTGCTGGCAGCTGGTTTGCTATAAACTGGTTTGACTGAAGTCTATTCGTTATCAGCGTGAAGGCATCGTCAAAAACCAAAACACTCACTTTGTCACTTTGAAAACCTGCAACTATGTTCCCGTAAATGTGAGGGGCATGATGAATGATCATGTCCTGAAGGGGCATTATGGAGAATGTTGTGCTATAGATAAGGTACAGTCTGTCTGCACGTTCCACTACAGAAGGTGTCAGGGAGCTACATGCACAAATAGTGAGGATACTTGTTTGTACACTCTCTTTAAGATTATGATTGCATTGTATTTTTTAAATATAGTAGATAAAACTTCCAATACAATAAACAAATAAACAATATTTTTGACCTCCTCTGCCCTTGTTTAATGTCTTGTGTGGCCCAGGCAAAAATGTTATAGGCTGGGCACGTTTTTATTAAAAATAAAACATTTAGTTGTAGGTGGAATCTGTTGTTGATGGGTTGCGTGTGATCCCTGGATAATCACGTGAATTAAGTGAGGACCTAAAACAATAACAACGACAGCACCAGCTGGGACTGTCTGTGATCTGCACCTTGTAAACATTCTCACATGGTGCACAGACCTGATACTCACAGTGTGGAGTAATAATACAACCACAGGCAGCACTCTACTTTATTATGCCCGTAGGGAAATATGTCCTCTGTATTTGACCCATCCTTCCGTCAGGAGCAGGGACCCATCTCCAGATCTTGAGCCAGGCTGATGGTCAGAATCACTTGGCAGGAGGATTAACCTATTGTGCATGTTTTGGGTCGGTGCAAACTGTGCACAGAAAGGCCCACACAGGGAATTGAACCTGGGACCTTCTTGCTGTGAGGCCAGAGCACTAACCACTCAGCCCCCATGCCGCCACGTTTCACCTGATTGTCGACCTCAATAACTCTTCCAAAACACACAAGTGATGAAACGTTGTAATAAAGTGTTTGTTCTTATTGGCAAGAAATTGTCTACTTTGGAAAAATAACTGAGCAGCATGTCTTACACATAATCCTTCATTTAAACTACTCAGAAGAAACAATTGTCTCCTTGGAAAATGTTTAATAAATGCTGAATTTGTGGTGGCATATGGAAAACATTACATACTGTAGATACACTCATTCCCGAGTCACAGCGATGCGAGCGCTTCCCATTTGCTGTCAAACTTTACGCACTACACCTTCCATTGATTTCCTGTTATTACAACGTTTTTATCGTGCTGTTTTTAATACATCACGTGTCTTTTATAATTATTGTGATGCACAGCAGAGAAGCCTGGACAGAAATGAAGGCAATGGATATAAGAACAAGAGTGATAACTTTTTCACAAATTGTAATTGGCATAGTGTTAACATCTATAACTATTAGGGACACACAGTGTGCAGTCTGGAAACTGGCAAATCTTAAGATGAATTTTGTCACAATTTAATTTGTGTTGTCAGAGGCCGAAGACTTGTTATGCATAATTACATTGTTATAAAAGATTAGAATAATACAAAGACTGTATCGGATTGGTATCGGCAAACATGAAGTGTTAAGAAATCAGATCAGGAGCTAAAAAAAAAAAGGGTCTGAACATCCACAGCACCATCAGATTAGTTACAGCAGTGAAAGCTGTGCATTCAGTGCTCACGCACACAGCTGAGAGGAGGAGGCTGATTTACACGGCTGTTCCAGGGGGATTGGTTTCAAAGGTAAGTTAAGGCAGTAGACTCACAATTGTAATAAACATCCCAGTCCTCTACAAATCATAAGTACTACGAACATTGCTTGGGCAATGTTCGACCTTCACAGCAACAAGGTCCCGGGTTCGATCCCAGGCCAGGACGGGGCCTTTCTGTGTGGAGTTTGCATGTTCTCCCCGTGTCTGCGTAGGTTTCCTCCGGGTGCTGCGGTTTCCCCTACCACTAAAAACATGTACAATAGGGTAAATGATGTCTGGGTGAGTGAATGGTGGTGATCGGAAGGTCCGTTGGCGCAAGATGTGTGCAGCCACGCCTCTGTCGGTCTGCCTCGAGGGGCACCACTATGGAGTCAATGAAAAAAAAAAACGCTTTGTGACTATGCCTGTGAAAGCCGCTATATAAATAAAGATCTTCTTCTTCTACTGTTAGCCCATTAACGTTATATAAGCAGCAGCTCTGCTCCTCACAGTCCCAACAGTCGACTACAGTTGACTACTAATAATCTGTATCAGCCCTGAAAAAAACATATTGGTCTATCTTTAGACAACACTGTATCAAAATGTATTTATTACTTTACAAAGAGTTTTTTGCCTGCAAGCTTTATAACACAGGACAATTCCGTGAGAAAGGAGAGAGACATTAAACAAATTGTCAGAGCCAGCATTGTGGCCATTATTTGCGTTGCAGCCTACAGCCTCAATCACTAAAGGCTACATAAAGCAGCTCACTTTGATTTTGTACAGCTTCATTGCTGGTCCTGTAGAGTAAATAAATCACACATCTCGGTTGGACCCTGGCTGTTATACTTGTAGAACAGGGATAAGTTACAGGGCATTTGGATTAAGGCTGCGGTAATGTTCAAATTGGATGACCTCATGTTTTCAGTTCTCTCTGTGAGTGTGAGAATGCAAGGTATACGGCGTATGGCGTATGGTCAGCTGCATGACGGATGGGTAACAGAGGCGCTGGCACAGGCCTCCGCAGCTGCTCCTGGTGCTGCCAAGAACCACTCTCAACATTCCTCCACAACAGAGAGGATTTGGACATGTTCTGGTGCGGTATACACTAATTACTGCGTCGTAGTAGTAGAAGTAAGAGTGACCGTAAGCTCCTTGTAAGGTCTTAAACTCAAAACACAAAGACATTGTCATTGCTCTTTTTCTACAGTCCCAGGATAAACGGAAAGGGTCATGGCGTAAACCTTAGGCCAAATCAATGCAAGAGGCGGATGATTTGCTGCGAAGACAACCGAAAACAAAAAGAAATGAAAAACATAGTAGCATTGCAAGATGGTAAATTGATCAACAAACATAAATGATCAACAGTGCTAATTTTGTCGACATCATTTTAGTCAAAGTACTATTTGAGCTGACTAAATTAAAAGTAGTTAACTGGAACTATGACAAAAAGCTCCAGATATTTTTCATCAACTGGTAAAAACTAAATAAAAATGAAAAGAATGGAACTAAAAACTAGAGGTGGGGGATATCAACAAAAATGAACATCTCGATATTTAGTGGGACTGTCCCGATAACTATAATCAAACGTTATTTTTGCAAACCATCAAAAAATGCAAAAATGTGCTGGTAAATGTATTAATTTAGATCGCTGTCATCAAAAGGAGAAATATCTTGAATAAACTACAGAAAATGTATTAGAGATTACACATCAATATATGTATTTTTGCAGATTTTTGTTCACCTCCAAGATACAGTAGTCTTTATTCAACTAAGGCAGGGGTGTCCAAACTTTTTAAATCAGGGGCCGCGTGTTAAAGTGTTTATGGTGTTGAGGGCCAGGACAGTGGTCAATGGAGTGAAACATTCAATTGTGTGCAAAAATGCAAGATATTCAAGTTATAATTGACTAGAATTATTAAACCTGCAGTAATAAGTACCATGGACATCCCTGAACGAAGGTGTTGTGTTAGGGGTCTTGGTATGTACAGTACTGTATGTCAATAAACTATCTATCTCTATCTATGCTTTGTTGTTTATTGAATAATATTTTACTTAGATCAGTGGCTTCAGAAAGTATCAACTGATTTCATACCAACACCTTCAAAATCAACAATACAGACTGGACATTTGCTATGCTTCTCCTTGTTACACATTACAGAATCCGCGCTGGTCTGTTATGAATTTTGAATTGGCATCTTTCGGGTTTTTTGTGGAAAACCAGATGGATCGATTTGAGCTCAGTACAACCAATAAACATACATTATACAACAAATATATGCCTCGGAGTGAGCCGGGGCTTTCACACCCTTTTAATGTGAGCTGAACACCGGGATGAGGGCTACTCCAAAAAGCCCCTCATATAATCTGCAGCCAGTGGAACCAGCCAAAGGAGCTGAGGTTGCATTACATCAGAGCTTGACCGCCACCATTTTACAGCAACATGTGGCTAGTTTGAATAAGATCAGGAGAAAGTTGAGTAGGATTTTTCATGCCTAATTGAAAAAAGTTGAAAAGTGATACAGAATCACAAATTTCTAGCAACTGTGATAGTAGTAGACCACAGTCAAACTCCAAACCAGGCTTAGCTTCGATCAAAGATCTCATAAAGAAATGCATGTTATTTTCTCAGTGTTACTTTGAATGGCAGCTACTATTTGTGATCCCGGTTCAAAACGGGGTACACTACTTCCATAAAGAAACCTTCCTGGCCACCGTGAGAGCACTTTATATTATATTTTTCTGCAGGTGGCTTTTGGCTTTCTTCAAAGCATTGGCTTTCTTCTCGAGATTGTTCTTCCATGTTTTTACCACCAACAATCAGATTATCGGAGGTCGAAGCTGCAATTTGATACTTTCAGCAGATGTAGCCATTTTTTCAATCCCACATTGAGGCATTTTGAAGCGGCAGCTGTTGTATATGTCAAACCTATAGAAGTCAGAAAATCAGGCCAAGCAACAATGACAGGCCAACACGGCTCAAGCTACCTTCTTATTTTGGACCTCACAGAAGAAAAGATGATAGTAACTCTTCACCTCATTTCATAATAAAGAAGCATACTCTCACCTTCCTGCTTCCTTCCGCTAAAAAAATGACCGAGCAATGAACAAATTGGAGATCTACAGGCTGACTACTGTATATTGATGTATGTGAAACAATTTGGCTTGCTCAATCGGACCATTAGCCCATCGCCGGTGGCTTAGGGAGAGGATAGATATTGACAGAGTGCACGTGTGATGCATGTGATGTGTCGGGACTTGCAAGTGTGTTCAACATCGTTTCACAGAGACTTGACTTCAGGCTCAAACCCCAACCACTGTTGTGTACTGTACATCGACATCTCCTTTTTTAAAAAACAATATCTCACAGCCCGAACAAAGCAACGTGTTTTTATTGAAGAGTTTGCCGCCTCGTACAACTAAGCCTGCGGAGACACCATAATTAATGACGGATACAGAGGCATGTGATTTGTCTTTCTCTGGATTCCTCAAGTCCACAGCGGAGCATTTTTTACTGATGACAACACGTGCCATGTCTGTGAAAATTGCAGGATAATTTAGGACACTTTAATGTTTGGATGAAAGAAGTCTAGCCCAGAGCTAATCAGGAATTTATCCAACAATGAAAGTCGCATTTACCTTATCAGTACACAAATCTGTTTCATGATGTTAGAAAAGTGTTGAGTGAAATACTTTTCTTGGGGTGAATTTTGAGTTGCGTGCCGAAACATTTACGTGCAAGGTAAAAGCTAAAAGAAAACATGTTTTGTTGGCTATGCAGAGAGCCAATGTTTGATTATGTACTATGTGCTTGCTAAATGCTACAGATGGATACTTAAGTGCACTCCCGCATATGTCTCAATTATGGAAAACCCCTGTCTTTTGTTTTCTACAAAAATGAAATCAGTTTTGAACACTTGCTCTCATCATGTCTTCCACGGTGCAGTGTTTTAGTATTTTCTCTGTTTATGTAAGAGTTAAAATGGGACTATTGTTTTACATAGACCTACAGAACCTGTGCTGAAACTCAAACCAAACAGAGGTGATATTGACTCAGTGAAATCCCTGGGCCTGGATAAAGTTGGAGAGGAATGAGCAAACACCAGGCTGAAGGAGCACCATTACTGTTTCGGTCAGGTGTACCTGGTCGTCACGGTTACCTTTATGGGGGTGCACACAAAAGAGAGGGGGGGCTTGTCTGCTGACAGACACTGTCTTGAGCGGGACATGGGCATCAAGTGGAACTTAATACACAAGGGAAGTCAAACAGTCCGAGGACAAGCACACACCTGCCCTGTCTCCGAAGCATCACACCGATGCTGTCAAACTAAGAACAATGTTCAATGGATTTCTGGCCTTTCCTCGAGCTTTCAAAGACTATGGATGGACTATTGAAACAAGTCTGGGTGAAAAAAAGATTTTTTCAAGAATGGGGCACCAATCTGCATTCAATCAAATGTCTGATCTTAGTATTTAACTATATTTATTAGCATTTGCATAACAAATGTGTGATCTTTTGCTTCTTTTAATTTAACCAAATACCAAACCAACAGAGGCTTTAATTTTTTAATTTTATAATATTTTCATGATCACTGATTGGTCAGAAGGTAAAAAAAAATAATGTTGAAAATGGAAGTAAAGCCAAGTAATGAGTCAAATAGAAGTTACTGTACATGTTTTCCCCTTAGATAAATATTTCCATCATATTTTATTAACACATGTAATATACTTGCTCATTCTCTGCTTCAGTCAGGCATTAATACATTAGCAGTTCTTCCACAACAACATTTGAATGTGAATTGAAATTTGCCCATTTTATAATTGCTTTTTAAGAGCATAAATAAGTTTTCAATTGATAAAGCTCCAAACAGGTGGTGTTTTTGATAAAGTTGTGTGTTTTCCTGTTAGTACCTGTTGTAATATGCTCAGCCACCTGAAGCCCCCAGGCCATGGATGTCCAGGTCAAAGGTGTGAAGCTCACCTGGATCCTAATGTTCATGACAGAGGAAGGGTGGCATATGCACAGAAAGCGTGCAGGGCTGAATGGAAACATTTATTCAATAACTGTGTTGAATATTACAGTAACAATATTATTGTGTCACTTTCCTGAACCAGATACTACATTTCATTAAATAATACTTTATATTGTAAAATGTTTTTTTTTTAAATCCAAATGGCACATATATGTTTAAAATAACCCAATGATGATGAACCTAAGAAAGATGTTCCATCTCTCTCATACAATAAAACCTCCAACTTTAATTGTTTGTTGGGAGATGTCTGGGAGACATTATTGTCCATCTAGGGCAGAATGATATAGTAAGTGTATTACTGGTCCTAAAGGGTCAGCTGAGTACAAGGCGCTAAGATGGATGTCGTGGATGTTGCATAAACACACGGCCTCCTGTCGTTTGCCTGTGGGGCTAAACATAATGCCAACCATGGGTCTGGACATGTTTAGTCTGAACTGTGAGCGAGGCCTCATCCACCAGGCCATGTCAATCTAATGTTGTGTAACTGTGACAGACATACACTTATTGCTCTTTAGGACACATTCATAACATGCAACAAATTACACTAAACCAACAGTAACTCCACAGCGAGAATATGCCAAGTACTCCCCACAGAGAGTACTTACAATCAGGTGATTATTATTTTTTCATTTATTCCTGCAGTAAAGCATCTACTGGTCGCTACATTTGAGACAATTTGACAAATGTGTCTGACAAAGCAAAACAAAGCATTTTTCATTGAATTTAGCAAAAATGTAATTTCTTTCTTTGTTTTTTTGTTTTGGGGCGAAACTATAATATCTGGACATTATCCTCATAACTGTCCCATTGAAAGAGCAGTACGCTTAAACAGTGAACTGTAGTAGTGGAGAGTTTGTGGTATAAACCATCTGCGGCTCTAAGAACCTCATCTCCTGCTGCTGCCCAGAGTCAGGACTAAACATGGTGAGGCTATGTTTCAGTCTTCCAGAAGATGTGAGACAGGCCTCAACTTTGACTATGTTCAAATCCAGGTTGAAAACAGCTCTTTAGCTGTGCATATGACACGGCAAGTACTTTAGCTCTGCTCTTTGCTTTTAATGTAATAATTAATTAATGATTATATTGATGTTTTATGGAGTGATTTTATGGAGTGATTTTATGTGCCTTCTTGTCATTTTGTGTAACTGTGAAACACTTTGAATTGAATTGTGTACGAATGCTGCTCTACAAAAAAACTTGCCTTGCCTTCAAACCTTGTCTTGGGTCTCGCCACAATATGGTCTCATCAATTGAGATTCTGTGACACAAGATGAGAGCAGAACCAACTTAAGATCCAATCTATGAACAGAGAAGTATTTAAGATGAAGATGTGCCCAGACGTGCTTTGTGGGGTAATTTGGCTGCACTTTTGCTGCCCTTACACCATACATGCTGTAGGTTCATATTGGCAGTAATGACGACATATCAGAGGTAAAGATGAAAGGAACTCATTTTCTCTCCTTGAAAAACAAAACTCGCGCCTTTTGCCTCATGCACAAGGTATGTTCATGTTTTTAATACGATGCAAGAGCCCACCTTGAGTCAACGTATGACCAAAAACCTCTCGTCACTTGATCCTTGTGAAACATTGTGTAAATGTTTTGAAGAGACGTTAATAGGAGAGCTAACATGTCCCAAAGGAAGTGCAGAAAACTAATATTGTTATGTCACTGACGAGGCATTAGCGTACAGTAGATTGACAGGAAAGGCTAGAGTACACAGTGTGCTGGTCCACATGTGAGTAATGTGAAACTGACCATTCGTCATCGCAGCAGGAGTTATCAAAACTTATGTCAGCCCTATGGTCCCGTGACTCCCGTCCAAAACATATCAGAGCCAATGAAATCCAATGTTCATTTTGATTAGCTCCATTATTATGCTCATTATTTTACTTATGTGCAATTTTGTACTCCGACCAGCACTGTAAATGTTTTATGACAAAACATCATTTTCATAACTGAAATAAATGTAATAATAATAAATAACTAGCTTGTTTTTGTAGCTCTGGTTCACATCAACTTATAAGTAACAATCACAGCCACAAATGAATTACTTGGAGCTTATCAAACATACTTTAGGGTGTGCTATGCTTTTATGCTCACTGCCCTGTGTGTCACAGAGCTGACAATGCAATAATTAAGTTTATTTTGTTTATTTGTTTGGGACAGTGCATGTTAATAAACACACATGGGACTCATGCATGTAAGCACGCCGCACTGGATTGTAGCAATGGTCTAATTTGCATATTTTGTCCCACTTCATTGTGATCTATTGTACATGTTTTCAGTGGTAAGGGAAACCGGACCACCCAAAGAAAACTTACGCAGGCACGGGGAGAACATGCAAACTCCTCAATGAGGGGCCCAGTCTGGCCCGGGAGTCGAACCCAGGACCTTCTGCCGGCGGCGCAGTGGCGCGGCAGTTGGCGCTGGTGCTTCACGGCGGGGGGGTCCCGGGTTCGATCCCGGGCCACGATGGGGCCTTTCTGTGTGGAGTTTGCATCTTCTCCCTGAGTCTGGATGGGTTTCCTCTGGGTCATCAACCCAAAACATGCATCCATCCATCCATCCATCCATCCATTTTCTTCCGCTTTATCCGGGGTCGGGTCGCGGAGGCAACAGTCCGAGCAGAGATGCCTAGACTTCCCGATCCGCGCACACCTAAACATGCACATTAGGTTAATCGTCCTGCCAGGTGATTCTGACATTAGCCTGGCTCCACATCTGGAGATGGGTCCCCAGGCGCTGCACTGCAGTCGCCCACGGCTCCTGACGGATTGCCCCAGCAGCATCAAAGGATGGGTTAAATGCAGAGGACAAATTCCCCTACAGGGACAATAAAGTTAATTACATCTTACATCTCTTACATCTTCTACCTGTGAAGCACAAGTGCTAACCACTGCACCAAAACACCTCCTGCCAATACATATTTTTCTGGCTTGGAACTTCTTTGTAGATATGATAGGAAGAAAAATGCTATAATTGAATAACTCTAATTAACTATAATTAGCTCTCCCAGGGGGATCCCAGAGCGTTCCCAGGTCAACCACAAGAAATGGTCTCTTGAGTCAAAATACTTCCTAAGAGGCATTCAAAACTAACCCTAACCCTAACCCAGCTGGCTCTTCTAAATGTGGTGGAGCAGCAGCTCTACTTTGAGCTTGCCTGACTGAGCTCCTTAACCCCTCTAGAATGGCCCAGTGAGAAATTCCACTTAAACACAATAACCAGAGAAATGACCATTCTTGCAGGCACTGAAGATGAAAGGCCTGAGATTAGGAGTCTTAGATCCCTGCAGTTAAACACATTCAGCCCTACATATGAACATGCACTGTGACAAGGTGAGAGACCAGTGCTCTCCGATCAGTCACGAGACTCGAGATGCCATAATGTCACTGGAATTATGAAGGAGAGGGGCCTAAAGTAAGGCAGCTGTCTAAATACTGCAGCCTAATGGTGTGGTCCTCAAGAGAAACATGATCCTCTTACACCGCGATTAAAAACACATCACAAATCACACACAGCAGGTTCACGGAACTGTCGCTGACATAAAAACACTAAAATATACAATAAATTACACAGATCCTCAGCCATCCTGTGTACTATTTACACTACAATCAGCGCTTCTACAAAGTCCCATCACAGCCAGACCAAATAAACAGCTCTGTCCCATCGATAATCAGAGGGAAAAACTGTGTTTAGAGACTCAAAGTTTGTCCTGGGACAGTCTGCACCTGCAAAGAATACACCTTTGACTGAAATTATAACTGCTAATGCTGTGGTTCATCATGTGCCATGCCTCTGTTCAAAGGTGAGGGCAAAGTATGTGTAAAAGATAGTAAACAGTATTAGTTAAGGATCAATTACTTTAATGTGCTTGTCCTATAAAACTTTTCTTCACAATTTATATTGCATTTATTCACTGGAAAATTGAATAATCTATCGAAATAAGAAAAAGCGTTTATAGTTGGGTAGTATAAAATGTTGTGTATGAGACATATTTAGTAAAAACTTGTGCAAAAACAATTAAATCTATTTCTAACTGAATTGTAAAACCATTACATTGTTTCCTTAGCAGCACAAAACAAAACCATGCGTAGGTTTAACCACTAAGTAAATTGGTGACTGTTTTTATATTGGAAGGTCATGTTGGTTTAAAATTATGTCATTTTTTAAAGAATAAAATGTAGGCTAAATATAATGGGTTCCCCCCACACCAATGGTTATATGTGCAAACCACACAAAGTCTTGATTGTTGTTCACGCTGAATGTAACAGTTGTCAAACATAGACTTTATTCCGTGTCTATGGGGCTCTGGGGAGGGTGTTACTGGAGGCTGTCCATGGCCCTGTCCCGATGCAGCTGTGAAAACCTGGACACATCTGGACACTAAGACTGAGACTCCGACAGAGCTGAGACGTCACCACTGCTGTCACCAAGAGTCCCAACCACCAGCTGCCAAACTTCAGTCTGCCAAGCTACGTCCCACTCTGACTAACAATTGGTTCTGAAGCATATATGCATATATGCTGGGAAAATATTTAGTCAATTCAAAATGGCAAATAAAAAATTACTGAGGGATCCCAGAACGCTTCCAGGTCAACCACAAGAAATGGTCTCTCCAGTCAAAATACTTCCCAAGAGGCATTCAAAACGGCCTTTTGGACACCCAGCTGGCTCTTCTAAATGTGATGGAGCAGCAGCTCTACTCTGAGATTGACCAGAGAAATTACCGTTCTTACAGGCACTGAAGATGAAATTGGTTCTGAAGCATATAAATGCTGGGAAAATACTGTATGTAGTTGCTTTATGTCAATACTAGACAGACGCTATTGAGAAGACCAAATGTACCCTTCTATTTTGTAACTGCAAATTTATTGGACTCTATTGTTGTCTAGGAACATTTGCTTTGTATTTGACCCATCCTTCAACCTCTGGAAAACCTGTCAGGGACGGTGGGCAGTGTTGCACCCTGCTGCTTTCATTCAATGGATCCCACTGGGCTCTGTTTAAACTTACAGTGGACCCCATCCAGAAATCCTTCATCGTAAACTGAACTAAAATAAATATTATTACGTTCATTATCCAAATAATTCCTGTCTGTTTACTGTACTTTAATTTCCCCAAGCACCACAAAAAAATGTTGATAATGAGCCATAAATGTGTCCGTGCGCTCGTGCGTCCCATGTGTGTTGCATGCGTGCGTGATCGGCCCAACTGAGGATTGGTGCTGCAACATTAAACGTATTTTGTGCATCTTAAGATAAGATAAGATAAGATAAGATAGTTTTTTATTGATCTCACAATGGAGAAATTTACTTGTCACAACAGCTCTTAGGACAGTATCACACAGGGGGGTGCACAAAGTCAGGAAAAGTGTCATCAAAGAAGCAAAAACAACAGGTAATAGTAATAATGGTAACAATAAAATAAAATAGAATAAAGATAGTCTCTTAGCATCTCTCTGTAAAATAAACTCTACAAAAACATCTCTTAAGCACTAAATAGATTAAGTAAGTAAAAAAATAACTCTAGGCCGAATTGTATGAATGGAGTTATCATTGCAGGTGATATATACTAAATGACTGTCTACTGTTAAAGGTACACTACGTAGTATTTCACCCAATAATTTGAATAAAATACAAGCATTTATTGTATTCCGGATATTGTTGAGCGTCGAAAAATATGAACAAACAAACATGTGTCTTTGCTGTGAGCGACTCCACTAAGACCTGACTTGTGACTTTACTGGGAGCGGGACGTCTCCACCTCATCTCCATGGAGATGTTGACTAAAGGCAGACAAATATGAGATTGAAATAGGTTACGTCCTCATCCAAATCCATTCTTTGATTACCCACTGCAAAAATAGCATTATCTGTGATTAGGATTGTATATTGTGTTGCTGGCAACATTCAAAATGTTACACAGTGTACCTTTAACATTGATATGGCTCCTAATAGGAAACCACAATATAAACTCTTAATTTCTCAGCAGACAAAGCAAAAAAAAAGAAAGTTTAGCATAACAGATACATTTCAACATTCAGTAATCCCGGGACACGCCTGAAGCCCCAAAACTTTAAAAATCCCCTATCCCGTGTCCTGCCCTCGCCCTGTCTCCACGGTAACGCAGCACTAACCAGTCACACATGGCCCCAGACGTTCGCCTCTCTCTCTCTTGGCCTAGTATTGTATTGGCATCACTCTCAATTCTCCTGACAGGTCTGCGGCACCAAATATAGACGAAATCCTCACACCACATTTGCACAATTTTCTCTAACGTCATGGTGTTGTTCGCGGTACGTGCAAAACATGAACAAAGGCAGATGTTCTGTGTTACAATGTTAACAAGCGTTTCTGAAACATCCATACATTTGAAATTTTATCATGTAGGATTTTGCACGGGCTTTTTAGTAAAACCCAGACATTATGTGAAAACATGCATTGTGAGATTGATTAAAGTTGTATGCAGGAGAATATCAGTTTTCTTTCAGGTTTATGCCTCTAAATAAAATAAACATACAAGAAGTCAAATTAAATTATACTGGGTGAGCAGTACATTATATTTTTTGTTGGTTAGAAAAAGCAAAATTGATCTAAAATGGCTTAATAAAAATATAACATGGCCTTACTTCCAGATTCAACAAGGCAATCTCAACAAGCCTCTCCAGCCTCCCCTCGCTGCTCTTCTCCCTTAACCTTGTGCTGCAAGATCCTATAATACATCCATGTGTAAGATGAATTGTCACAAGATCTGAATTTTCAGTCTCACAACAAATCCATCTTGAAAGGCGGCAGCTGATAGGTGCGTCTCATCACAACCAGGGGTTCGGACCAATGACATATGCTGGTGTGCAGCTTGGGGCGGGATATGTAGGTATGACGACAATTAGCCCCGACACAAACAAACATGGCTACCTCGGAGAACTTCGTAGATGCTGCAATTGACTCTATATAGCTGAAATACCGACCATTTCTCATTTAAAAAAGAGCAAAGGGAAGCGCTTTGTGCGTTTGTAGATGGAAAAGGTGTTGGTGCTTTCCCTCCCGACTAGATTTCCTGCTGCGGGTGATATGTCACATGACTTGCTGCTATGATTGGCTAAAACCGCATTTAGGAAGGCGTGTACTAACTGTGGCCCAATCAGCTCAAAGTAGGGCTGGGCAATTCATCGAATTTTAATCTAATCCAGATATTAAAAAAGTCAATTACGATAATCCCGTGGTGAGCTCAATCCAACTGGCCACAGCTTTACTGCAGAAAACTAGCAATTACCATTCTAGTCCAGTAGATGGCGGTAAATGCTCAGTTGTTTCCACTTAACCTACATGGTTGATTCCATCGCGTCTGCATAATAAATTCAGCTTGTAAGTAGCTTTGTGCTGATGGTGAAAAAATGACCTGCATTTTCCGCCCCAAATATTGGAGCACTAAGGAACATGGATTTCTACTCCAATGGAAAAGGTAGAGATGCTTTTCTAACAATTGTTAGTAAACTTAAGCTAACGCTAGCTGTTTAATCTTGCTTCATTTCTTCAAACATTTGCACTTTTGTGCATCTCTGGACATGTTTGTTTTGTCGCTGGCCATGTGAGAGGTGTGTGGCGTTGTTGTGTAGCTACTGTGTGGGAGCTGGGGAAGTGCCCATTGGAAAGTTAGCAGTTAGCACGCAGTTTAGACGTGATGTAGCAGGATCAGGCCATGCCCCGCAGTCTGTATAATCACCGCTACTATAAATATGGCCATATTTATTTATTTATTTATTTTTACTTATTTAGACAAAAATCAAATCGAAAATCAAAGTCATTCAATATGGGGAAAATAATCAAGATTATATTTTTTTCATAATCTCCCAGCCCTAGCTCAAAGTATTGTACTGACTGTCCCTCCTTTTCACAGACAGTTTGCACGGGAGGCTTTCCAGATTGATAACGTGTAGGACTCAATTTAGAGCTACACATATCAATCTGACTTCTGCCAGGTTACTTCTCCGTAGCTCGTCAAGAAGAAAGTGCAGGCTGCACTTGCTATGAAAGGATAATCTCTGCCAGGCATCGTAAGGTAAGGAAAGCATTTCCTGGATACGTGGAGACTCAGGAGGAGCTTTTGCGGACCATGATGTGCTTCTCATGAGCTGCCGCTGCGGTGCTACAAATAGCTACCGGGAAAGGTTCAAATATTACTAAAAAATGGTGAGTGGCACCTGATGCTAAGGACCTCGTCAATTATGGTCAATTACTATTATAGAACACACTATGACTAACTACTGTTCAAAAGTGGACTAGGTTCAACTAAAATGATAGTGAAATAATGCATAGTTTTCCGTCTATTCTATTTTGAGTGCATGAAGTATAATACTGTATGGAGTTTGCATATATTATGTAATGAGAGTTGACAGGCCATGCTTTATTTACTATGCTGTGTGATCATTGCAGCGTAAATGAGCATGTGAATACCTTCAGGCTCATCATACAGCCGATGTATATTAAATCATATGGAGAATGTCCCCATATACTAATTTGGTTATGTAATGCAGCAAGTTCATGGGTAAATAGCTCTGACTGTACATGTGAACTGTGCCCGCTCAACCTCCTAATGATGACACTCTCTGTCAAAGTGTGAGTTTTGACCTCAATCTTGAGTGACACAGACAGACAGACATTCAGACGGAGAAGAGGAATGTTAATCTCATGAGAGCAATACAGCACGGACCAATCAGATAATCGCATTAATAGGGGTGAGTATAGAGTTGGCCCGAATTAACCTGGTGCTCGAGCTTGAACAAAGTGTTTGGAGACGTTACCATCAAACTCCAATGACCGCTACACCTGTGCTCTGGACTGCTGTCATGCGGCCAAAAGCGTTGCACATGGCTGGAAGCAATTTTAAACACAACCCATTGTAAAATAAATAAATAAAAGGAAATGTATAGAAAAATCAGAGGCATTTCAAGCATATAGGCAGACCAGAGGCATGTAGGAGTGTTTCTACTACAAGCAAGACAAAACAGGTTGTTCTGTACGTACGACACAGACCTCATTGTCGTCATGATCATCATCACATTCATCAGAGCAATCACTGTTGTTGTTTTGTTCTGCAATTTTTACCAGATGTTTTGGTGAATGGTCAGCAAACAGCTGTATGTCCAGACATGAACCCGTTTATTTAGGTCACAGATCTAAGAACTATTTCTATTTATTTAAATTTAATACATTCATATAGTCTACCAAACTGTTATCACAAACACTATAAACACAATAAATTAAAAGAAAACGCCTTTGGTAAAAGGGCTAAATTTAGCCCTGACAAAGACGCGTTATGTCGAAATGCGTTAATTTAATTTATGGTCTGAATAAAGGACTTTTATTTTTCCACTACAGAGTGCCTCGGACTTTTTGATTGCTCTCATCATCATAGTTGACGCCTTTGCCCGTGCAAGTCATTTTTCTGCTGTTTTCTAATGTTGCCAGTTTCCTGAGTCACATTTATTGGTGGATTGTTCACCTTTGGGATCCTTAGCAGCGCTCACCCCCTTTCTATTTTTATCAATACTATTTAAACGACCTTTCTTTTTGTATTTTATCAAGCAAATTATGCATTTAAAAAATCTGCATACGCTAACGCCAACCTCAGTTATCAGCAGTGGGCCTGCCTTTACTAAAGGGGTAGGTGGTTTATCACAAGAGTTTTGCCTCTGCTTGGATTTACGCAGACTTCTCATAACCCAGAATATGCCAATGTTCATTAATGTCCATATCTGTAACGGCTCCATAGCTGGAGTCGTTACAGGTGCTAACACCCTGGACCAGTGGTTTCACTAAGGTTAATTTTTCTCAGTCATTTTGAAAGACAGGGTTGGAAGTAATCTGTCATGAACCACGTTTATCCTTCATAAATTAATCTCTGTAATCTCTGCAAATCTAAGTATAACAAGTGTGCTAAATATTATGTGTAAAATTCTCAAAGTATCAATTCAAAATGAAGGACAGCCTTCAAAATTTTCTGTCAGAACAAAAAAAATTCTGTCATTGACAGAGAATTTTCAGTTAATGTAACCTTTGCCCTTTGAGTATACTTTGGACCAACAGAGATTAAAAACCTTGAAAGTCCCTAAATCAAGACCTTGTTGTCGGTCGAATACATTCATGTCCAAGAGCCAGAAATACAAAATGACAAAAATATTGTCTAAAATCAACCTTTTGCTCAGTAACAAAGTATTCAAATAATCTAGACAAGGCAAATTTTTAAGTTGAAGACGTTTTACAAGCCTTGATGAGAGGAGGAACTTCTTCAACTCACAAAAATAAACAAATTCAGATGACTATACTTTGTGAAAACCTTTGCTACAATGGACTTGCCACGAGCACGATTGCCCGTTTGCGGCAGGAACAGGGCAGAATGCAGGGCTCTACTGGGATGGTGTGGGGTCAGAGTCTCACAAAAATACATAGGTGCGAGGTCGTAGAGGGAACTGAAAACAAACAGAAATGTGTGGATTCTAACAAAGCCGGGAGCCAGCACGAGGGGGCATATAGGACAGGTGTGATATGGTCATGTGTGCCAGAGTTGTTGAGAAGCCGGGCAGCACCATAGGTTCAAAAAACTGCACTTCTTATTCATGATATGCTAAAAATTGAAATGCCTGAATATTATCTGGGTTGCATTGTAAACGAACTCCAGTTTGGTGGTTTGGATTTGGCTTAAAATCACATCAAATTGCCAGGTAAAAAAAATGCGGCAGAGCTATGTCATGCAAGTGTTGAAAGCGGGCTCGTTTTGACTGCTAATGTCTTCCAAATGTGCAGTGACATACTAAAAGATGACATCATGAGCCCTTCAACTATTTTTCCCCCTTTTTTTTGAGCAGGAGTCCAGTGCAGAAGTGGAAAGTCCCTCTCTTTCTGGAGTTGTGAAAGCTGCCGTCACATCAACATCCTCCTCGGCTATACCTCCAGAGAAGCTGAGCATTCACGCAAACACATTCCCACCAAAAATCTCTCTCTCTCCTCTCTTTAGTTTTTTTATCCAGTGAATACCAAAGTCCGTAACAGGTGCGGCTGATTAACCCTTTTCCCATTTCTCTTAGTTTTGCAAGAGGAAAAACTTCTCTCTCCTCCTATCTCCCCAACGAGAACATTTGTGTTTCGCCCATTTGGCCTAATTCCAGATGGGATAGAGAGCTCTCAGCTGTTCGGCGCACACAGTCCCAAAGATGTGGTCTGTAATTGGTTTAAGTACAGCCTCGGCTATCAAAGCGTCACATTAAACCCCGAGTGTTACGACACTCCAGGAACTTTATGACGCTTTACACAATCTAAACTCTCGTAAAACATGCAAAACATAACAAAGCGTTTGTTTTAGTGTTTTTGTTGGACCTGGGTTTCGACGTGACGAGACGCGGGGCAGCCTGGTAAAGGAAGGATTCCCAGTGTGAGCATTAGAGGTGTTAGTGGTTTGATGGTTGATATTTTACATGTCGAATTACATGTTGGTGGAAGGATTCATAAACCATTGCAAATCATTACATAGTACTGTACATTAAGATGTGTTGGAATTAATTTTGGATTTTAAACATAAAACTTTGACCGACTTATTACTGTGTGCGTTCTGTCATCTTGGCCTCATCAGCCACTCCTATTTAAGATGTCTCCTCACCCTTTGCCCATTTGCCTGAGGAAGGCCTAGTTGCTGAAATTTGTTCTCTCACAACTTTTTGCAAGCTTGGCAGTGTGCGAGAGATGTTTCATAGTTCAGGTCTAGTATATCATTAGAGGTTGGCATTATTCTTTCTTTATTATACCAGTTGAGTTAATTGCGGACAAATTCTCATTTACAATGACCTGGCCATGTCCTACAACAGTGGTCCCCATACTTTTTTGTATCCAAGTACCCCCTGCCTTGATGGTTTTGATGATTAGTTATAAAGTGAATGACTAAAACTCCTATATATCAGTAAAAGGGCAACTTAATATTCTCAAATTCTCACTTTTTTACAGCTAAATGTTTTAAATAGTTTTTTTTTGAACATAATAATCAAAAATGCAATTCAGTTTTATCTTATTTAGTATCTAAAAATATTCCAAGTACCCACTTCTAAGCTCTCGCGTACCCCCAAGGGTCCTCGTACCCCTGGTTGGGAACCACTGGTTTGGAAGTTGGCAAATTTACAATATCAAGTATATCTCCAGTGTCAAGAAATCAACAAAAATACAAATTAAATATACTTGATAATGTAATCTCTCAATATATGGTATAATAGTGTTTTTTCTGCACTCTTGTGTTTTATTAAGAGACAGTAATCTTTTTGACAACACAGATATCTAAATAAAGAGGTTTGCCAGCACATTTTTGCATAGTTCTGCAAAATATCACTTGATTATCGTTATGGAGAAAGTTCCAAAAAAAAAAAATCAAGATTTTTCCTAATGGAGTGGAGGAGTAGCAGCTCTGTTCCGAGCTCCTCCTCCTCCTGCGCACCCGGGAGGAGCTCAGAACAGAGCCGCTACTCCTCCACGTCGAAAGGAGCCAGCTGAGGCGGCTCAGGCATCTCGCCTCCCTGGAGAGGTGTTCCAGGCACGTCCCACTGGGAGGAGGCCCCGGGGAAGACCCAGG
This sequence comes from Lesueurigobius sanzi, assembly GCA_900303255.1. Taxonomy (NCBI): domain Eukaryota; kingdom Metazoa; phylum Chordata; class Actinopteri; order Gobiiformes; family Gobiidae; genus Lesueurigobius; species Lesueurigobius sanzi. The sequence continues at coordinate 37,563 of OMNZ01051182.1, forward strand.
ACACGCTGGAAAGACGAGGTCTTTAAGCTGGCCTGGGAACGCCTTGGGATCCCCCAGGAAGAGCTGGAGGAGGTGTGCGTGGATCAGGAAGTCTGGGCATCTCTGCCTCCGCGACCCGGCCCCGGATAAAGCGGAAGAAAATGGATGGATGGATTTTTCCTAATACCATATTCCAATCATATTCCAATCTAATCGATAAAATCTAAGAAAAATACTAAGAATCTAAGAAAATCTAAGAAAAACACTTAAATACTTACTACAAACCAGCACCAATAACATGCAAACCTCTAAAGATGTAGAATGTAGGAAGTAATATACGAAAACTAAAGCCAAATAACTTCAGTTCAGTATAAACCAGTTTGTACAACCGCAAATTAAAAAAATCCCAAGTGTTGGTTCAGTTTTGTATGATTTGGAGAACTGCCCGATTTGAATTCCCCTCACTCTAATCTATGAAACATAGCAGGTCCACATTTGAATGACTATATCAACAAGCAGAAACATAATGTCCCAGCATGGAGTAAAGACACGCAATTAGGTACTGTATAGGTGCAGCAAGAAACGATCACTCTGGGATTCAGGATAACAACGGTAAGTAGACACCAGTTGAATTGAAAGCCTGTGGTGATAAGCTGGAGCCAGGGAATGGACGCAAAGCAGAATCATTTATAGCACTATGTCTACGCAGCCTCTTTATAGCTGCTGTTTTTTTCACCATGCACCCTCTCAAAGCGATGAAATGTCTTCCTCCCTCTGCGGTTCCCCTGTTAAGATAGTACCTGAAAACAGCTGGGACCAGTGAAACTTCCTGATTCATAATAAGAACATGCTCTTTTGATTATGTCACTAATATGGAGATACGCTTTCTCCATGGTGATCAAGTGTAACAAGGCAAACAAGGGATGATGAAGTCGTCCTGTTGGCGAGATACTCAGTGTTGATATGTTCAATTTGCCTGGAAACTGATCAGATAAAGCCACTTTCCCACACGAGGCTGCTGCGTCAAAGAAAAAAAAAATGGCATGATGCATTAGCAAAAGCATCTGATGAGGTTTTTGTTGGTATCGCATGACGAGAGAACATGCTGGCGTCCCCCGGGGGCAGAATTTTAACAAGATACATCATCAGAGACCAGTCAAAACATTGGGACACATTAGTAGTGAAATGTTTTGACTGGTATTTTTGATCATTAAAGAGCAACTCACAACATGTCACGTTTTATGAAAGGACGCCAAGATGAAATGTTTGCTTTGTTTTCAGTCTAATTCAGTGGAATGTGGTACATGAAGAATGTTTAATCATAATCTACATTTGGACACTAAAACGACAATATGAGAAAAGCCCATTGTGCCTGAAATTTGAAATGTTATAATTAGGGCCGGGAATCGATTAAAAAAATTAACTAATTAATCGCAAATCTGCAGAAAATTTATATAAGATTAAATAAATCCAGCAATTAATTGCAGTTAATCACAATTATTTGTGAAATTACTTGTCCAACTATAGCTGTACTATAATAAAAAGTACTGTTTTTTATTTTATTTTATCAAAAGGGACTTGTTTTATTTATTTTTATTGAATAAATAAAAGCCTAAAGGTTGTGGTATGACAATGGGGTGGGTTGCTGGGAGTATGACCCATTTTCTGTAGTTTTTCTCTTAAGCTCCTGGGGTCGCATTTATAAAGCTCACGTACAAACAAAATGAGGCCAAAACCTTCCGTACGAACTCTTCTGCGCCAAAGGTGGTATTTATAGAAACCAAA
>OMNZ01051185.1:0-10327 GCA_900303255.1 Lesueurigobius sanzi
TTTTCATTGTGAAGAAGAAAATAAACATCAAAAATAGTAACTACATGATAATCATTTACTTTTTACCAACTGTTTATTTCTGTAACAATAAATAATTGAAAAGTTATTGAGGTTTTGAGGTTTTGCCAAAACAATTCAAATTTGTAATAATGAAATTTTGGATCCTATTTACATACTGCAAAAAGAGATATATTGATAAGTAAAATTAGCTTGAATTCAGAATATTTGACGTTATTCTGAGTAATTTTGACTTGCCAAGTAAAATTATCTGTCAATGGAATAAGTATTTTTGCACTTATAATAAGAAAAAGCATATAATTTGAAGTCAACTTTGATTTATTATCTAATTTTAAGTGCAGGAAGTCATTTTTTTCTGAAGTCCTAAAATACTTGTTCCATTGGCAGATTAACATCAAATATTCTGAATTCAAGCTAATTTCTTACTTACGAAGATATCAATTGTTGCCGTGCAGTATATATTTGGTCATAAAATACAGTTTCCCCCCAAAAAATACACTTTTTTTTGTGAACACATTTTTTAAAACAGACTAAAATAAACAAGGATTGTCTCTAAAAGTGGCATGTCCCCAAAAATGGCTTAAGAGGTTAATTAGGCCCAATAATGCACTCTACAATAACGATTCACGTGGTTTAGATGCAAGAACAATAAAATAGTGATAAAGTAAATGACCTCTTGATGCAACAGCTCTCCCTTCAGTGTCACCACGCGGCGCGCTCCCCTGCACGCGGAGTTGTTGATTTGATTGCCACCTGCGCGCTCCCGCTCCCCCCTCTCTCTCTCTCTTCCTCTCTCTCTCTCTCTCTCTCTCTCTCTCTCTCTCTCTCCAGTCTCCACATCGCGAACGCCATCCCGACACCGGAAAACAGCTGATATTATGGACAAGGGAAAACGCGACTGGTAAAGATCAACCGACTATCGTAAGTGACGCGCTTATGTTCCTACGCTTTGAGGTCGACGTGAGCAGGACATGTCGTGCTAAACGGGGAGCAGGTGACGCTCGAGGCTGCCGCTGCTGCCGCTGCTGCGTTCGGTGTTGTTCAGGAAGTGGATGCCTTACCATCCTCTGGAGCAGGCCTGGGTCTCAGTTCGTCATGCTCTTGCCAGTTTTGCGACACGGACCGTTCGTCAAATGTCATATTAGTTGAAGATGAGATCCACGGGTGCTCATTTTTATACCACGCCTTTTGTATTTGGCCTATTTTAGCCATTGTAGCATCCTAGCTCTTAGCCGTTTCCATAGTAACATTGGCTCCTCTCATTTGCATTGATCTGTGGATGGAAGCACAGATCAGGCCTACATTTCTTACATCACACACTACAATGCTACTATTTTAATTTGAATTTAGGCCATACTTAAAGGCACTATACCTGAATGTGTGACCACAACTATCTATTTTATTTGCTCATTCCTTCTTTCATTATTTGTAATAAAGAAAAAAATAATCAGGTATAGTGCCTTTGATGTAAACAATCAAATAGCCTAGCCCCCGGGACTTACTAGGACTTACTAGCCCCAAAACTTACTAAATATTATAATAGGCTATAGCTTATTGTTGTGTTGTAATAGTCTATATCAGTCATTCCCAAACTTGAGAATGTCGCGGCCCCGTTTATACACCCAAAGATCACTTGGGGCCCCCTGATGATAACAATTCATGCTATGTAAAAGAAAATGTCATGGTTTTCCAATGGTTTTTGCTTAATTTTACATATATAATACAAGAAACTGTGAGTTCGGTCAAATAGATTATATCAACACATTTCTAACTGATGTGATGGATTCCTGGACAACATTTGGGGGGGGGGCCCAGACCCCACTTTGGGAACCAGTGGTCTATATAGTTAGAGGATCAAACAATGAAAGCCCAGCAAAACAAGGTTTTCTCATGATCGGAACGTCAGTGGTTCAAATCCCAGCTCCCGCAAGTGCACTCTCGCCATGTCCTTGAGCAAGACACTTCACCCACCTTGTCTAAGTATGAATGTAATGAGAGAGAGAGAGAGAGAGAAGAGAGAGAGAGAGGTTGGTGGGAGTTGGGCCTATGACACGGAATAGCAGGCTTCCCCTGGGCAGCTGTGGCTACATTAGTAGGGCTGAGTATGGAGTGTATGAATAATGCATGTAAAGCGTCTTTGAGAGCCCAGAAAAGTGCTGAAACCAAAGAATTTGCACATTCCATGAAGAAAAAAAAAACCTAATAAGTAATCAATGGACATTCAGAAATGCAGCAGTTCAATGAATTGTAATGTCCCTCTTGTTTTATTTACACTGTTTTCGCTACTGGAGTCTGGACATTTTTACTTGCTCACCACAACCATGGTGAATTTTGGCCTCAACATCTTATCCATGATGTCTATACAAAGGCTGTGACGTTAAGGCAGGGACCACCAACCCAGTGCTTGTTGCAGGCACCCAAGGGCTCTTTGGGGCATCCCCTGTAGCCCTCAAAACTTTTTATAAAAACAAAACAGTTAATATTCTTGCTATTTGATTCTTTAATACAGTTATTTCTGTACTTGTGTTTTTAAAGAATAAATTTGTGACATGCCATGGATAATATCCAATTATCAAACAGTGTAACCTTAAGTCTTTTGAATATATTTTTTAAGCCGGTGCCCTCAAACAACTTAACGCTCTTGCAGTAGCCTCAGCTCTGCCCCCTGCTCTAAGGGATTGTGCTCCATGTTTGGCAGAACTTGCCGACTCCTTGCACTAAACTCTATGTTAAGATGCCTTGTTTTTTGGCACCATGCATACTAACAGTTACAATTAATCTGCCCAGTGATAGTATCCTGCCTGTGAAGAACGTGTCCTTTTTCAAATGGGAAAGTAATTGCAGACTATGCCACCTATACTCCCACATAATAGCACTTAGAGCCTATAATTTAGTTTTCACTCTTCTTCAAGTCTCCATCTGCATATGTTAAGTGTAGCAATTACACCAGGAAATTGCTTCTAACTACATGGGTTTTTATTGGATGGACAGTTTCTTTTTTGGTGGCGGGATTAAAAGAAACTCTGAATACAGTTGCATTGTCCTGAAAGTTACTTGTGATCAAGTTATTTTAGCTCTTTGATAGTTTGTTAGTTGTTCCTGCTTGAATTCTGAATGTCAGACAGTAAAGTGTTTGGCTTTTCTATTACAACTGGTGCATTAAGCTGCCATTGTGCAGTCAAACCACACTTGGTCAAAGTCTGTGAGTACTAGGGCTGGATACTGTTCCATTTTTTTCGATACCAGAAGACAGAAGCTGCAGAAAAGCTCATTGTGTTTATATAAATGTCTAAAGGGGGTGGGATTGAATACGTTTTCTTCCTCCCACTCCCTTTCAGGCAGTCTGATTTTTGTATGGAATTTACTGACTTGTCCCCTGTGCCAAATGCGATATGTTTTGCCTAAAATAAAAAAATAAAAAAATGAAATGATGCCAGTAATTTAACAATACATTTTACAATACCAGTACCTGAACGATACTTTACTAAATTATTGATCATCTAGAACCATAATTTTAATCCATAAAAACTTTTTTTTATCATTTATTTGAGCCGAAACAACCAAGCTTTCTTTAGAGCTTTCAGGACCCGCAGGAAAAATATTTTTTAAGGTACCAGGTTTTGGTACCTTTTTTTTCTATACCATTAGTACCTAAACATTTGTGGATACCATACTGGTATTGTGGTACAGTACCCAGCCCTCGTGCTATGTCACACCAAACATGCAAAATCATATTATTGATGTTTGTTCCATTTTGTCCTATAATGTATTCTCTCCTGATGCTGTCCAAGTGTAGTCCTCCTAGTCCTAAGTTATGTTTGAGGTTAAATTAAGACCAAAGTAAGTCCTGCCAAAGCATGACCCATTGGATGAGTCACAGATTGTAATTGTAAAGCCAAATGTTTTTGTGATTGTCCTGAACCAATGCACTTAAATACCTGTTCTGTGTAACTACTGTCATGTTCACTGCTGCGTGCTGCAGGAGCTCCAGGCTTTAAGGACACTTCCCTTTTGCATCTGCTGTCTCTCTGGCTGGTCTCTCCACCCCTTTGTGACCTGGGAATGAATGCACCAATGAGGAGCCTCACAGTGAGTGTCCTAGTCCTCCTCCACCTCATGTTCTTCCACCATGCCCCGGTCACTTACTCACTCATAGAGTGTGTTCATATATGCCTTGATGTCAGACGTGGTGGGCATTCCTGTCTCTATGAGCGTACTGTAGATGTGGATAGTGTTACTGTACATCATGATGCCATAATGTTGACTAACTGTTGTGTGTTATTTACAGGGTATGCCTGATCGCATGTTATGTGCAGTGCTGGAGCAATTTCAGCTTTACTTTTCCCTTTGGTATGTGCGCTTTGTCTCCATTCAGACTGTCATTCTCTTTCGTTTCTATGTTCAAACAGCCTTCACATCTTTTTTTTCTGCATACAAACACACTCAAACACTGTCTAACTAGGACATGCCGACACCAACGCAGTGTCACACTGTACATTGAGGCAGTGTGCACTTCTTGTGCCTTGGTGTTCAAATTGAGGAAGCTTAGTTTCCAAAATGGTAAGTGTATCCAGTGTGAACACACCTGTTCTGTGTTTCATGTGTGCTATGTTATGTACCACTGTGATCATTCAACAGTGCAACACTTTTAATTTCCGTGTACTGACCTTTGTTCTAGGGCTGCACGATTTTGACAAAAAACCTAATTGAGATTTTTTGGACAGAAATTGCAATTTGATTTTTTTATGCAATTCAGTATTGTAATCATCTGCTGACTTCTTGTCGAACTGTCTTCTTAAGTGATGATGCAAATTATGAAAAATTATTGTCACAGCCCTAGTATTGTCAGCAAAATATACTTTTAAAACTGCTTTTATACATTGCAGTACTAATTTATTATATTTCAGCTTCATGAAACGCTGGAGACACAAGGCAGAAAAAAACCCTCTGCCTTTGGGGTTAGGTTATTGCAGTATTTAAAATTGCGATATCGATTCGATACTGATTAATCTTGCAGCCCTACTTTGTTCTGTCTATTTAAGTCCGGGTAGTAAATAGTTAAAACACCTTTCGTGAAACATAAAAGCTTTGCACAGTCTTTGAACACTTTAAAGTCACGTTTAGTCGGTAGCAATAAACAAACGCTACTCCCCAGACTTGGATATGGCCAGAAACGGCCGCTGTTTTTCATCTAGCTTTAGTCACTGCATGGTCTTCCTCCCTGTGTCTGTCAGATCCACTCTCTGTATAGCACAGCAAGCCCCAGCATGCTGAAGAGGAAACAGAGCTCACGGGTCGAGGCCCAGCCCATGACCGACTTCGGGCCCGACGAGACACTGGCAGACAGCGCTGACATCTTCTGGATCAACAAACCAGTGAGAATGCTTTTCCAATAGGTTGAAACAAAGGGACTTTGACCAGTAACAATGCAATACTTAAAAAAGGCTTGACAGAAATAAATATGACATTATACATTTTTAACTTTGTCTCTTGATGTCTCTAAATCTTGGAAGTGACTGATATACCTTCATTCATTTTGTGTTTTAGTGGGTGCACTCTCTTTTGCGGGCCTGCGCCATCATAAGCGTCATTTCAGTGTGTATGAACACCCCCAAGACCTTTGAGCACTACCCTCCTCTGCAGTATGTCACCTTCACCCTGGACACCCTGCTCATGTTCCTGTACACGGCTGAGATGATCGCCAAGATGCACATCAGAGGAATCATCAAGGTATGTACAAACTTTCTTACAAACTTGGGCTCATTCATAGTCGATAAAGCTCCCCTTTAAGCTGCCACGGTATCGTAATGGAGGAGCTTGAGTGTCCAAATGATCATAGGAGCTATGCTGGGAGGGCCTGCCATGGCAAGCGCAATTTCCAAACTGCCTTGCTTATGTCTAGTTTGTTATCAAGGACCACGATGTTGCCCGCTATGGTGGAACCAGAGCCCCACACTGGAGTATCAACAACTCAGTCCACGCACACAGCATCTGGCTTAACTCCACACACAGATTGGGCTCTGGAACTCCCTAGAGGGGGGTTTGGATGCTTCGCTTTCCTAGCATTGCCCAATGCTCAGTACCCAGCTGCGTCATGGGACAGTGCCACTGGATCAGTACACTGGGGTGGTGATGCCTCTGTTTAACAAGGGGATTATGTTGCTATCTTACTCCTCAGCCTCCGCGGTAAGTTCTATGCCAGGGAACTGAAAAGGAGCGTCCGACAGATAGACAGACCTTAGATTCAGGAGTAGGAGTGTGTTTTTTTGTTGCAGTCGTGGAACACTGGACCAGCTCTATACCTCCATCAGCTGCTTAAGCGTTCATGTTCATGTTCATGTTCACGTTTCCGCCAACCAGTCAAGTGCTCGGACTCTCCGCAAGTCAACCCCAAATAAAGTGGAAAAAATGGGTAAATAGTTGGAATTGAAATGTCTGTGTTCGGCATACACAAATTTTCTCTAGATGCAATTAATTACAGCCATAAAGATTGTGGCCTCTTTTGCAAATCAAGGAGGGCGAGGCGTAGTGGGGGACACAGACATAATGTTAGCTGGTTTAGATACGTATAAGACCACTCAGGGCTTTCTGTTGTAGAATTTTGTTTACAGTGTCTCAGGTACTAAATAATAGGTAAGGTAAATGATAAGGTAATCTAAAGTGGCTCCTTCATCAGAATAAGATGAAATAATTTCCACTATTCTGTATCACAAAAAAATAGCTGTATTGTATTTAATAGGCAGTTTTTGAAAGCGATCTCTATGTAATTGCACGTCTTCATCTCATGCACGTAATCAAACAATATCTGCTGAGTGGAAAGCGACCTCTTGCAGTTTCTCTGAAGTGATAATTAAGTGTGCCCATTTTTCCTGGGCAATGTGACATTTCTGTTTCTTCACGTCAAGGGATTTCATTTTGTTTTGTCTAGAAAACATTTAGAGCAGTTAGAGCACAATATAAATTTGCATTTGTCTTCACCTGCAGTATCAGAAACTTGGATTAATAGATCACTTAAACTCACTGTTTTGTCTTGTAAAGTGTCTTTACAGTACTTTGAAAAGGGCTATTATTATTATTCATATTCAGAATCTGTTCCATGTTTCTTCATTATACATAGTTTGCACTTTTTTGCTGCTCAAAGTGGAGTGATGTAAACCTTGCTATCAGTGCTGGTATTTTTGTGTTGGTGTTTTTCTACAGGGGGATAACTCTTACGTGAAGGATCGCTGGTGCATGTTTGATGGCTTCATGGTCTTCTTCATCTGGGTTTCACTAGTGCTCCAGGTACATACATAATACTTTGAGTTTGTGTCCCTGATACAGATCATATTAACCTCGTCTCTATTTTGTGTTGGTGCAAGGTTTTTGAAATAGCCAAGCTTGTAGATCAGATGTCTCCATGGGGAATGTTGAGGATACCTCGTGCACTTATAATGATCCGGGCATTCAGGATCTACTTCCGCTTTGAGCTTCCTCGCTCCCGCATCACCAACATTCTCAAGTACATCTTTCATAAGAATTTACCCTTTAAATATATCCATGTTCTCTAAAAGGCACACTCCCAAATTGCCGCTGACCTTTCCCCTCTCATGCTTACAGGCGATCTGGTGAGCAGATCTGGAGTGTCTCCATCTTTTTGCTGTTTTTTCTCTTACTTTATGGAATCTTGGGTGTTCAGATGTTCGGGACGTTCAACCATCATTGTGTGACCAATGACACAGAGAAACAGTAAGCATTTTTGTTTGTATTTTGCCATTTGTTTATGAATAAATCTAAACAAAAGAAAGTTAAAAGTCTTAAAAATTGTCCAGTCTATGTCAGTATTTGGCCTGAACTACAACTCTCAATACCACCATCACCACCACTACTCACACACAAAACGTATTCATAAATGCAGAGCTTGTGAAATCCAGATACTGTACATGAGAGGGTATTTAGGGGAGCAACTGCTTATTTAGACACTGTAATGAATGTTTTTTGAGAATAATTATTAGGAAAGAGAATCAGATGAGAGCTGAATCACTGCAGAAACAAATCTAAGAGGAAGTGAGCAGTGTTCGTGACGGTGGTCCCGGCCATGATCTGCTGCCAGGGCAAACACAAATTATAATCATTAAAACGCCCCACAATGTCAAGGCCTGGAATTCCTCTCATTCTTACAATATTGATTCATAGCCTTATAATTCATGTCGTTTGTGAATGTGTGTAAAAAGGAATTTAGCAAAAAGAGATGTTGTATGAAGATTCACATAATAATGAATTATAAAGATTTTTTTTTTTTTTTTACATGTTTTTCACTTTAATGAATAATTTATTCGCAAGCAGCTTCTATGTTGTACCATGATTAACATTTTCTAAAGCTTTTTTTCCCCTGGAATTGGTCTGATTGTAGCAATCAGTTTATTTGGCAGCCTACCTTGTGAATTGGAAGAACTGAAAAGAGAACATGAAATGTTATTATTTGTGTTAACATTTTCAAATGATGAACAGATTGACTGTTTGGAGGTTCGATGGTCTAATTGTAGCAACATTTAGTACACAAATGATGATGTAATTTACACGTCTTTATATGTCAAAAGAAAATAATTCTACTGTACTGTATATTTTACATGATACATTTTACAACTATGCTATGGTATATGGCAGGCTATCTTTGATATACAGATAGAAATAGGCCATAATAGTCAGCCTTGTCTCATAGGCTTAATAGAGATTGACCTCTGTTTAACTACCTTGTATATACTAGCAGCATAAATGATCTCTTCTATTCAGAACACTTTAATAGACTACATTTTGGGATAGGTGCCTGAGCACTGGGCAGCTAATTGGGAAGCATTAATTTCCATTACTGGAATGATTCATAGTGAAAATCATCTGTGGCTAAAAGACACAAAGACACATTTGTCATACTGACATGTTCATACTGTACAGTATACAATGGATGCTACATTATCTTTTTTTTTCTCCAGTAATGTGACTTGGAACAGCCTGGCTATCCCAGACACTCACTGTTCTCCCGATGGGGAGGGCTACCAGTGTCCCTATGGTTTTAAATGTGCCAACCTTGAAGACTATGGCCTCAGCAGACAGGAGCTTGGTTATAGCGGCTTCAATGAGTTAGGCAAGTATTTCACCCACCAGCCAAGAGCCCTGTACTGTAATTCATTTACAATGTTAGCATCTTCAGTTTTGTTGGCATAGAAGTCCACTTAAATGATATCATTACATTTCTTGAGTGTTGATAGTACAGGAAGTTCATTAGAACAGAGCTTACAGCCAAGTTTTCCATTTTGTAGATTGGGCATTTAACAAAATTATAATTAGTTAGGGCGCTATTTACTGTATATCTTCAAACACAGAACAAAAGCAATTTACTACAATGTTGCTGACATACAGTATTAGGTACATACTGTATTTGACATAGTGTTTGAGACTTCTTTGTATGTGTGTTTCCTTGTCTAGGCACAAGTATCTTCACAGTATATGAAGCAGCCTCACAAGAAGGATGGGTCTTCCTCATGTACAGAGCCATTGACAGTTTCCCTCGTTGGCGCTCCTACTTCTACTTTATTACCCTCATTTTCTTCTTGGCATGGCTTGTCAAGGTTGGACACTTTCTTTGGCATTTATTCATTTAGCTCTTGAATAATGACATGGTTTTGACTGCTGACATTGAAATAGATTTCTAAAGCAAACATATTGGGTCTTTTTGAGATATTATTTATAATCATTCCCACAGCACTATGCTCTATAGTAACAGATGTCTTTCTTCTACAGAATGTCTTCATTGCCGTTATCATCGAAACATTTGCTGAGATCAGAGTGCAGTTTCAGCAGATGTGGGGGTCACGAAGTAGCACAACCTCAACGGCCACTACACAGGTAGGCTGAGCACAAACAATGTAGCCGCAGTGGGGTTATATCTGTGCTGTAGACACCTTGTTGCTTCAATTTATTACAAAACATTACAATTGCAATATTTTTTACACATTAACACATACTGTTTTTGTTATAAAAAGTAAATTGTTTGAATATTAAAACAATAACCTTTTTCTTTGCGATGCACGTTTAGTAATCAAAGTAAAGTACCAAGGTACCACCATTCTACTAGGGGAACTCTCACAGTGCACCCCCTTTGCTGATCATAACTTTGGCCAATTGGAGGAGTTTGCCTCTGAGCCGGCCTGTCAATTAACCTGCACACATTTTTTTTCAGTTGCTAGTGCACACAAGAGGACAGGGAGCTAGATTGTTTACGTTTAAAATGTATCTCTGGACACTTTGCAATCTTACAGACTTACAGACCGAG
>OMNZ01051185.1:10347-28594 GCA_900303255.1 Lesueurigobius sanzi
AGAATCAGAATATAGAATTAATAAATAAGACTAAAATTAATAAATAGCAGAAAAATAAATAAATAAATAAAAATAAGATAATAGAACAATAAATATATCTAAAATGAATAAATATTAATTAATATTTATTCAAATGCACACATTTTTTTTCAGTTGCTAGTGCACACAAGAGGACAGGGAGCTAGATTGTTTACGTTTAAAATGTATCTCTGGTCACTTTGCAATCTTACAGACTTACAGACCGAGAAAATCAATACATTTTTGCATTCATGAAAAGTTACACACTACAGTGCCCATAGTCCTGTAGTTTGTTATGGTGTAATTTGTGCCGTTAGGTGACTTTTCCATTTGTGGATAACGGTTTTCCTTCACATCGTATTGTTGAATAACCACTTTGATAATATGTGGGTGTAGATGTACTCTGGAGATGCTTTTAGCTCTGGTTGTTTTTAGATTAAAAAAAACAGAACCAAAGGGCACAAATAATGTTTAATTTGGTGGAGTTTTTCTTAGAGCATGTATATTTGTACCGTCCCTGTGCCACAGATGTTTCATGAAGATGCTGCTGGGGGGTGGCAGCTTGTAGCTGTGGATGTCAACAAACCACATGGTCGAGCGCCTGCATGCCTCCAGGTAAAGCTCTTCTATAATTAGTTACCATGTTGTAGTTGCTAGTGCTGTAGTCTATAGTCATCTTTTCTTCTAATGCTAATAAATCATTTCTGTTCGTGCTTATGGTATCTAATGCTGTAATGTAATAATATTTCATGTTGATGGGCACTAACTATTCGACATGAGCTTTGGATGCAGACAGTGCCAGCCCCTTGGTTTCACATTTGTCTGTTTTTAATGACTGCATGAAATGACTTGATGATGGTATTTAAAATGAGGATGGGCTCATGTTTGATGTGTGCTGCGGCACTAATGAAACTGCTCCAGTTATGAATGTGCTTTCAATGATGACTCCATGATGGACACCACTGCTGCTGCCCTGTAGTTACTGTGATCTGACTGGTTGGGCTTTAAAGATAAGCTGGAATCAGCAGGCACCACTTACAGCTGGCCCACTCTTAATAGCAATGTAGTGTAAAGGCTTTGCTCTCGCTGAGAGAGAATGAATAGAGTTTATTTCCAGGAGGAGAATGGCTGTCAACAAGGTCACATAAACACTGCAGGGTGGAGGTGGAACATACACAGTACCAAAAAAACAAGGTGAAGAAAGGAAAATGGTAATGCTTTAATATTTTCACATCAAAGATGTCTAGTGCACATGCATGCAAATACTGCTACATCTGCCTCATTTTCTTAAGGTAAAATTAGCTCTAGGGTCAAATACATTTTTCAGTGTGTTCTTTCTGGCATTCACACACATTTTCTTTGGTGTCATTATAGGCCACCTGCAGCCTAAGCAGACACTATACTGGCCAGAGCTATTGGCGTATAATTGTCCGAGCTGCTAACCTTCCCAGTTTTGTTTTTATGACTGGAACTAACAAGACAGTTAACATAGAGTCATGTAAAAACATGCATAAGAAAAGCTGACTTCAGGTGCTCAGTTGAAATACCATCCAACCCTATAGTTCTGTTATTATTGCTTTAAAGATTTCATGTGCCGTAAGTTTACATTGTCAACATTATTCACAGTAAGGTTCAGAAGGCTGTAGTGTTGCCTCCATAATTCCAAAATGCTCTCCAGATTTACCATCAACTACACGGGTTAGAGCTGTTTTCTGGATGTCATACCCTTTACTTGTGTATTCTTTCAAGAGAGTGTCCTGGCCATCCATTACCTCCTCATTTTTACTAATATAGCGCACCATATTCTTATACTGGGCATTAGCGACCCTTTTTTGTTCAAAAACAGGCCCATATCGTGGTGTACCTGCCTGTGTCCATTCTGCACAAGCCTCCCGTGAGTGTCAAACTCAGCCACATAAGCATTCCACCCTGGTCTTGCCCTCTTTTTAGATTTTAGTCTTTGAAGGGGTTTACTTGATTTAACACATAACTGACCACACTTAAGATTTGGTTTGACAAGTAGAGATATTACCTCTAACTACGTTTTCTATGTCCATAGAGTACAATAATATGTCTTCTTAAGAGAGACAGCTCAAATCAATATAGGAAGTCCCACCTTCAATTTTGTAACTTTCGTCAAGGGTAAAACCTGACAAATTAATTGGATTCCAAATGGAACGTGGTCTGCACTTGAAAAACATAATATATTTTCATGTCTATCAATGATGCATGTGCATTGTGCATCTGCTATAGCAATGCAGTGGTCCAACCAAGATGTAGTATGCCACGCCTCACTTATGTATGTAAAGCTATCAGATGAATGGGCTTTGGTTGATAATATCAGCCTATTAACTATCTGTAATATCTGAATTCATATCACCATTCTTATCAACTAGAACATAAGAAAACGTTTTATCCTGGACAAAAGAGTTAATGAACAATCCAACACTTGAATTCTGCTTCACAATAATAGTTACATCGAAGTATGCAGGTAGAGTGAAGGGAATATGCAGTCTTTTGGGGCATCTGTTTCTATTCTGACTACACTTTTGTTTTGTTTAGTTTCCCATCAGATGATTAATAGGAGGACGTTCACATGTGTAGCTCTATATCTACTGGGTTGTACCACGGTATGCAGAAAGTGAAGGTAACAGCTGATCATTGATGGCCAAGAAATATGGATTTTCACATTGTAGTGGCAGCAAACACCTTTTTTTTAGTCAATTTTTCCTGTTGAAAACAAAATGAAGAAGTTGCCAAAATCTAAACAGGGCTTGGCAGACAAACATACAGTATCAAGCACATATTTCTTCATCTATCCACTCCAATCCACACCTCCTTAGTGAATGACTTGGACATACCCTTGAGTAGTATCCCTTTGTTTGCTGTTGTGACCACTAATACCACTGAGAATATTGTTTTTTTTTACTCCCATAAGTAAACACTGAGACAAATGCTGCCTACTTTCCCTGATCCAGGCAGTTCATGTGTAATTTAGCATGGGCTCTGATGCTGGTCAGTCCCACTGTCACTGCTAAATGTGGAGTGATGGATGACTCATTAGCTCGCTGGGGGGTGTTCAAGTCCAATGCTGGAACACCTTTTTGACCTGTCCATCCAAAGCCAGAGGTTATCGATCCCCCCCAAACCTTCCTCTTCCTGTCTCAATGATCCTGCTCACCGGTTATTCCTCGTGACACCCTCTTTTAATCATCTGGAACTTACACAATCATGTCAAGGTTAAGGTCATGCTTGTGTGCGGGAGATGAAGGACGACACACTCGACTAGACGAATGGGGAAATTGTCTGGAAAAGAGAACGTATCTGGGGAGAGAAGGAATTACTTTGAGGAGGAGGTTGTTACAAGAAGTGATTACAGAAAGGATGAGCTGATATTGTATGTGGACAGAGGGAAATAGACAATCACTTGCAGGATAAAATCAAATATGTGACCACTCCTGTGAGGGAGGTGACCAGATGTACGTACATACCATACTTTAATATAGAAATTCAATATGTAGAAATGAAAGAACAAAGAGGCATACATCCCCAAGTGAAAGGCTAAGCAGCAGGGCAAAGCAGATATTACGAGTAGGAGGGTATAGACTTGTATTATTAAGACCATGGTTTCCACCCAGAGACATGAGTCAGCCAGCATACGTCTGGAAAATATTAAGCTAGGTGATTCTGTTGTGTTATTCCGCAGCAAGAGTTCATACACCCACCACTTCAGCCAATTTTGATTGAAGAAAATATTATGGTTTATAATTGAGGATTTACAAATAAGCTCTCTTCTACAAAATATTGAACTACCGTAATTTCCGGCCTATAAGCCACTACTTTTTTCACATGCCATGAATACAGCGATGTGGCTAATTTATAGATTTTTACCTCTGCACAAACCCGACATGAGCACTTTTCTCAATTGATTTGGGAGTGCGACTGACAGAATCAGCGCTGGCATTTGTTACATGAATCTCCCACCTGTGGCATTCACTGGCAGCACCGACAGCGCAGCTGCCTCTCAGTCTCTCCTCGTCGATCCTCGTCAGTAAATAGCCTATTTCAGTCGCCTTTGCACACTTCCCGCTCCGCTCTAACACGCTGACCATGTGGCTGAAACGTGACCTGTCAGCACCAGCGGCGCATGTGAGCTGCGGGCCGCTGTGTGCCAGGAACACATAAGTACACACTACGCACCCATACAACGTGAACACATGCGGCTTATAGACAGGTGCGGCCTATATATGTTTTCTTTGTCTTTATAAATTTGGTTGGTTTATTCTCAGGTGTGCTCAAAAGGCCGAAAATGACTGTGTTTATTTCATTTTTACCTTAAAAAACTGTAAATCCAGGCACTCCAATATGAGCAGCTCCAGGGAAGTACTTTATTTAGATCCTCCTTTTGTTCTATGAGCACCCTTTATTATTTTTGCGGTGCAGGAACATTTATTTGAAATAAATATTTTCCGCATAGGGATATTTGTCCTCTGCATTTTGGAAATTATGGCACAATTATACTTTTGTCCTCTCAATAAGAGCCTTAGGGCAAACTTGGGTGGCACGGTAGCACAGCATTTAGCACTCGTGCTAAATGCACAAGTGGAGGTCCCGGGGATGACCCAGGACACGCTGGAAAGACGATGTCTTTAAGCTGGCCTGAGAACACCTTGGGATCCCCCAGGAAGAGCTGGAGGAGGTGTGGGTGGATCGGGAAGTCTGGGCATCTCTGCTCAGACTGTTGCCTCCGTGACCCGGCCCCGGAAAGCGCAAGAAAATCGATGGATGGACTTTACAACTAGAAGGTCCCAGGTTCGATCCCCAGGCCTGACGGGGCCTTTCTGTGTGGTTTGCATGTTCTCCCCGTGTGTAGGTTTCCTCCAGGTGCTCAAAACATGTATAATAGATCAGGATAAAATAGTGTGTTTGTGAGTGAAAATGTGGGACAACAGATGGAAATTAGCCCAAGGCCAAACAAACTAACCTGGAGTAGGCAACATCTCCAGATCTTCAGCCAACTGTATATGTGAGTCTGGGAATCAAACCCAGGACATTCATATGGTGAGAGTGCGGGCCACCGTACAAATATGAATAACCATTATATTATCAGTCTGCAGGTATGTGCATTGTCAATACTAATCAAAAGCATCACACTAAGAAAAGCAGGGCTACACATGATAATCAAAGACGTTCAGGCTACAATCACAGTTGTTTTTCAAGTGACTAAAGTGCCTGCCTGTCGGTGACAATTCCTGTGTGAATTGTGCAGAAATGTGCACATGTGCTCTTCTCATCTCAAGTATCAGTGGAAAGAGCATTTGTGCAGTTTGGCATCTCTACGAACAGACGGAGCCACAGGAAGCACTGGTCACTCGTCTGTCACTCGACATTTTCTGTCTCAGTGCGATAGTAGTTGAATATGTTATAGAGATGACAGAGCCCTATCTTTAACAGAGCAAAGACTTCTGTGCAAAAAAAAAAATGTGTTGAAAGGCTTGAAAGTTACATTTCGAATCAATGCCACTTATTTGGGAGCCCAATATCACAACAGGAGCACAGGGCAAATCAAATTACTGGTTTGATTACACAGAAAAACAACATCAAACAATGAAACATGCACCGAATAATAAAAGTGACACAAATTTATTTAATAAGGTAAATGGTTTTGCAATTCTGATCAGATTTTCTCATGGGAAAACAGTCACAAAAAAAGCGGAGTGATGAAAAGCTTAAGTGCAAATCGACACATAAATAATCTTAAATGTTGTGCATGTGAGCAAGAGAGCTTTCTTGTCCAACATGCAACGCCTCAGAGCTATAAAAACATTTTATTTTTCAAGATAGTGTCTGTGTACGCTGGGGAACAACATCTATGCCGTGCAACATGTTACATTTTCCAGCGCAGAGGAGTGAAAGTTTACCAAGTCACAGAACTCGCCGTGCGCGCTCCGTCCCTACACTCCAGAGGTCACATGACTTCGCCTGGTGATTTTTTCTTTGTAGAAGGATTCCCGAGAGCTGTCAGCGGCTACGGCTGGAGTCAAGACCTTAAAGAAAATCAAGCGTTTCATACGAGCCAGCGTGTACTCTCTGTTCTCTGTCAGGCCGCCTCTGTCTCCCCCCTGCACCATTGCGCCCTTCCTCACAGGCGCAACACACCCATGGGGGGGGGGGGGCTGGATGCTGGAAATGTCAAACTGCTTTGTCACATCCGATGTCGGTCAGGGAGCCTCCGACGAGTGTGTGAGGCGTGGGCAAAGTGCAGGCTTGTACACCCAACCCCGCGGCTATCTGATTTCCTGGAGCCAAACAGTTTTTATCCGATCGATTTGTTTGCGTCATCACGATTAATGGGTTGTAATTAATGATTTTGCATAGCACGTCTTACAGAATAATACTTTTCACTACAACAGATATGATCATTAGCGGATTTCTCTGTTGAAACATTCTGCGGAGTTCGTCCGTTCATTGGCGTGTAGGCGAGTGAATGGCAGCGGGCCCATTTTTGCTGGCGTCAATTTGATCTTTCTATTCTCAAGTCTTAAATCCTCTCTTTTTCACTTGTTGCAACTCTTTCCTCATGCCAGTCTCGCATGCCTGCAGATTTTTTTTTAGGGTGACCGATTCTACCCACTCACAAGCTGTTCATCCTGCCACATACATGCAGTTCAGGGCTATTATCACACCTGTCATACACTTCAGAATTTTGGTTTTTCGTTCTCTGATTACACACTGCTTCTTAGTCCAATCAAAGGATATTATTGCTCTGAATTTCAATAATCCCTATTTTACTCAACTTTGTTTGCTTCTTTTTCATTTTTGGCAAAAGTAAATGAATACATCAATCCAAAAGCTTTTTCTTGTAGGCTGCAAATAATTAGCAAATATCACTTATAAACTGCACTTAACATTTGTATTTCTGTTGTTTTTCCTCACAAATTTCTCTTAAATACACAAATACCTTGGGTTTATTACAGGCACAAAGTCTAATGGTGTCCCACTGTTCCTTTGTGACACAACTTGCTTCATGTGAATTAGTTTTGTCTCCTTTCTGTTCCATTGCTCTGAAATTAAGACTGATTGTGCTCTTGTTTCTACAGCAACTGATGCGGTCGTCGGTGTTTCACATGTTCATCTTGAGTATGGTGGCTGTGGACGTCATTGTTGCCGCTAGCAACTATTATAAAGGCGAGAACCACCGCAGACACTACGATGAGTTTTACCTTGCGGAGGTAAAAAATTGACTCTCTTTTACTTTCACATCTTGCGTTTAGCATCACGTCGCAAGTTCACAACGCTGTATAATCGTTAAAGTAATTAACAAACTATTAGCACAATTTATTCTTTGGTCCATTACGTTTTGCACTATGTGTTAACTTAATGAACTGGGAAACAAGGTGATGTGGCATCTGTATGCAGCTGGTGTCACCTTTCAAAGTGTTGGTGTGTATCTCTCACTCTCTCTGTATCTCTCTCTCTCTCTCTCTGCATTTCTGTCTCTCTCTTTCTCTCTCTCTGCACCCCCCTCTCTATCTCTCCCCCTCTCTGTCTGTCTCTCTCTCTTTGTCTCTGCACCCCCCTCTCTATCTGTATCTCTCTCTGTCGCTCTCTGCATCTCTCTCCCTTTCTCTCTTTCTGCACCCCCCTCTCTATCTCTCCCTCTCTCTGCATCTCTCTCTCTCTCTGCACCCCCTCTCTATCTCTCCCCCTCTCTGTCTCTCTCTTTCTCTCTGCACCCCCCTCTCTATCTGTATCTCTTTCTCTCTCTCCCTCTCTCTGCATCTCTCCCTCCCTCTTTCCCTCTCTATCTGCAGCTCTCCCTCCCTCTTTCTCTCTCTCTCTGCACCCTCCCTCTCTCTCTCTCTCTCTGCCGCTCACTGCATCTTTCTTTCTCTCTCCCTCTCTGTCTCTCGCTGTCTCTCTCTTCCCCTCTCTCTCTCTCTCTGCAACCCCCCTCTCTCTCCGCATGTCTCCCTCTCTTTCCTCTCTCTCTGCACCCCCCTCTCGCTCTCTGCCTCTCTCTGCATCTTTCTCTCCCTCTTGATCTGTCTCTCTCTGCATCTCTCTCCCTCTTGATCTGTCTCTCTCTGCATCTCTCTTTCTCTCTCCCTCTCACTGCAGCTCTCTCCCTCTCTCTCTGCATCTCTCTGCCCCCCTTCCTCTCTCTGTCTCTCTCTCAGTCTCTCTCTCTCTCTCTCTCTCTCTCTCTCTCTGAATATTCCTCAGCATTTTGATTTTCCGCTGCTTCAACAAGGAAACAATGTTTTTTGACTGAGATTCCCCTGTCTCTCAACTATTTCTTTAGTTCTGGCACATTTTGTCTGTTGATCACCATGATTATCCAGCATTGCAGTGAGTCTTAACCTTGAGCTATCGCGTAATTCGGTAATCAGCAATTGCTCTAGCGCTCACCGTTTATTGTCCTTGCTGGTCCTCTTAGGTCAACACAAGAACACTTATATGACAGAAGAATTTTGCATATTTTGGACAATGTTTACTGGAAAAAACAAACCCCCAGATGCTGATACTTGATACTTTGAAACTTCTGTAAACATTGGCGCCTGGTGCAATAATACTTCACATTACCCCCGCCAGGTTGCCTTCACTGTCCTCTTTGACCTGGAGGCTCTTTTGAAAATCTGGTGTCTGGGATTCACTGGCTACATCAGCTCCTCTCTGCACAAGTTCGAGTCACTGCTGGTGGTGGGCACCACACTGCACATCTACCCAGACCTCTACCACTCTCAGTTCACATACTTCCAGGTATTACTTTATTACTTTATTTTTAAATGTTAAGTTAGACAACACTGCTCCCAGATAATTTTTTTAAGGAAATACTGGAGGAAATAACTCTTAATTCATTGTAATTAAAAAAAGAAAAGATATTACCTATTGTGGGCACATTTATAAAAGGCTGACTGTTAGTATAGATAATGTAGGTCTAGTGTACTGTATCATTGCTTATCAGCTGACCTATAGCCACAGACATACAAAGGTTTGCCACACACTCTGACATATATGCATTACCTTTTGTGTTTGTAAGCATTAAACCAGAGGACATTGCATCACTGTATCTCGAGTGAGCCATGATCAATGCAGTTTATTTTTGAATCAATAACAGATCAATATCTACCAGAACAGTTATAGATGGCTATCGAGATAAAGAAGTGCTGAAATCTATTAATAGCAATCTATCATGTGCATGTCTTTCTGTATCCCCAGGTGCTCCGCGTGGTCCGCTTAATAAAGATCTCTCCAGCTTTGGAAGATTTTGTCTATAAAATTTTTGGGCCTGGTAAAAAACTCGGCAGTCTGGTGGTGTTCACAGCCAGTCTCCTCATTGTTATGTCGGCCATCAGTTTGCAAATGTTCTGCTTTGTAGAAGACCTGGACCGCTTCACCACATTTCCCAGGGTAAGTCATGTTATAGTTATATTTTTATGGCTCATCAATATGGTCATGAACCTCGTTCCACTTTTTTTTTCTATTAAGTGGAGTTGGCATATCGTCCATGTGTTACTTTGGGTTAGTTGACTTTCTTTATTTAAACTGCTGGTTACTCTGATGGTTAGTTCATTAATATGAACTAATTGTTATCTGACTTTGTGTACACCACCTAATGTCTGAAGCTTATTAAGTTATTTAATTATCACAAATCAATATTGTTTTCAAGTAATTTGGCAATACATAAGACATAATAACCTACTTATACAGTATATGTATAAATAAAAAATAAATGAATAAATACATACAGTACATACATGCATACATATACATACATACAGTACATGCATAGGAGAGTACCACTAAACTACAATAATGTAACTGAAAATACCAAATTGTTAAAACAGCTGAAGAATCTCATTGAGTCTCATTTGGAAATGCAGATGCCGCTGATGGTTTGTGCGATGCGGCGACAGATGGGGAGCTTCCTTTGATTTCTTAGTGCTAGTGAGCCTGCGCCTCACTCATTAACCACATCTTACCCTCCTAATTTTGTATTCTTATTTTTTTTTACACCAACCGACACTGCACTGATCCCAGGCTCAGCGGGACATGGCTGGTTCCTTGTAAACAGATGCCACTTGTTTTTCATCTCACACACAAGCATAGAGCTAATGCGCACTTGCAGAAGGATGGCTAATAATGTTTGACTGTCTCCCCCAAGGGCAGACCTTTGGATGGCTTTGTCTTTCTTCCTCAACAAGTAAAATGGTAGAACAAAAAACGGGGAGTGGCTGGAGGCTGTCTGGAGAAGACATGCTCTGTGTAAACAAAAGTGTGCCATTTGACTCACGCGTCCACAGTGTCGTAGCTGCTGCACCTTCAGCTGATCGAAATAAACCACCTTCACCTTTTATTAGAGAATTCATGTTTCAAAGCTAATATTGTATTCTGTCAATCACCTCAAAGAAACTGCAAAGAAACTCTGAAACTGACATTGACTATTATCTGTGGGTGTTTTTCATATAATTTTCGTAGCTAAAAACAACAATAATTAATTTTTCTATCCAAATATTACTGTGGGTGCTACTTCTGTGGTAACGTTGCCTTTGCATAATGACACTCTGAAAGTGTACCCAAATCAAATATATATTTTCATTATTAAAAAAAACAAATCCAAGTATAAAATCCATTTAAATTCAAAATCTAAAAGAAAAATCTTCACCAGTGTGCTGCCTAATTTATTTTTGTTATATGTAGCCTCCAATCCGAAGGTTACGTCCCGCTGTCCTCTCTGTCCCGCCCCCTCTCTCACTCCTCTCTCACTCCTCTCTCACTCCTCTCATGCTCCTGCAGGCGTTCATGTCCATGTTCCAGATCCTCACCCAGGAGGGATGGATCGATGTCATGGACCAGACTCTGGTGGCTGTGGGTCAAGTATGGGCTCCAGTCGTGGCCATTTACTTCATCCTCTACCATCTGTTTGCCACTCTGGTGAGAAGCGTCTTCATGCACTAAACTATGTCCACTTGGGTGACTTTGTTGTGTGAACCGGTATTCATTATATTTAAGAATATATAGTACTTAGTTAGTAAACTGTCTGTTTCCAATTTGAGGGGAAAACACTGTGGTAAATCGAAGGATTGATTAGATGAGTAAAAGGTGGAACAAAGATATCTGAATGTTTTTGATAAGTGCTGCATTTATAAGGTTTCTTTGATTCTTAGAATTTGAATTTTTGAATGAACCTTTATGCACTTGCTCTTCACAAACTTGTTGGAAATTAAAACATATTTCAGCTGATGTACTGATATACAAATCTTGATATGAAAATTGTTGTCCAATTTCTTTAACTGACTGATAAAATATGAATGAAAGGCAATGTGGCACTAGTCATCCTCAGTCAGTTCTCCTTGTGCTTTGAGCTCACGGTCTGTAGAGCTTTGTTTTTCTCTGCCCATGAGATGATCAATATTTTTCCAGAATCCTTTAGTATTGCTTTTTGCCTTATTTAATACTTGAAGGTACCAATCTGTTTCTCGCTTATCCTTAATAGCTTTTTTAGAGCAGTGCCTGTCTTTTTCATTAGTTGCCATAGATTATTATTAATTTTTTACAGAGAACATTTCAAGATAATTGATTAAAAGATTAGATCAGATCAGAGAATTGAGGATTTTGATATGACCTGTTTTTGAATCTCATTTTGGTTAGTTTCCTTGCAATCAAGGTTAAATTATGATCTGACAGGCCAATTAAGAGGTTATAACATTGTGTTTTCTTTTCAGGCTTATTGGAAAACATCAGACCAAGCTGTGTGCTTGAGTTTTAAGCAATCCTCCTTGGGCCTTTAACTAGTTGGTCGAGTGTGTAGTCATCAGTGATATTTTTTTCCCTTTTTCCCTTATCCTCCCACTTTAGATTGGAGCCACCCATTAAAATGATTTCTTTGTTGTTTTTTTTAGCCGTCTGGTATGTTCATCAAAAAGCAAGTCATTAGCAGTTGGGTGTTTGTAAAGTCCAATTATAACAAACTGCATTTTTTGTGGCAGCCGCAGGATTAGTTTCACAGCAACATATTCTAGCTTGCTCACAGTTTAAAAAAAGACACGCTCAGATTCAATACTCTATTTTACATAGAGCAGCAGCCCATCTACCCACATGAAATTTCACAATGGTAGCAACTTCAACTCTGTACATCTGTAATTGCAATGTGAACCCTCTTTGGAATTGTTCATATGACATGATTTTAATGTATTTCAAATTATTACTTTGATGGGATTGTGCCAGTGGTATTCTGTCCTCAGCGTCGTGGGTTCAAGTCCCGACTCTGACGTATTTGCAGAATACCTCTCTGTTCTTCACCCACGTTCAGCCACTTTTGTACTGTCTTATCGAATAAAACCTGCTGGATGAAAAGTCCCTCCACTTTCTTTTCACTTACCTTGACTACCCTTATCTAGAGACCAAACTTACAGGTTTTATAAATGATGTGCCTTCATACACTGCCGTGGCCTTGATAATGCCTTTTTGCAGTACTTCTAATCACAGTTAATCAGACAAACAAGTGCTGACATTTGAGTGTTTGGTTTTCTGATCTGAGAATCCATCTGTACACCGTCAGTATGACTCACACCTCACTTCAGACAAGTCTCAAATACACGGCCCGAGCAGCTTCTGTACTTGCAAATATATGGAAAATACATAAACATGTCCTGTTATAAAACAATAATGATATAAGACATGATGATTTCCCGTTTTTATACTGTTTTTTAGATTCTGCTGAGCTTGTTTGTGGCTGTCATCTTGGACAATTTGGAGCTGGACGAAGACCTGAAAAAGCTGAAACAGGTGCAGTATCTTTTATAATCTAGCTTTACAATTTACTTATGTATTTAAGCTAATTTATCATTTTAATCATGTTAAGATGTGTTATCTTAAAGTCATCTGACAAAATCACATGTAGCAAAGTGGTTCCAGAACTTGACGTGATTATAATTTATATATTTTACATTCTTCGCTTTGATAATATGAGTTGTTATCTTTATAGCGTTGGATGTGAACAGACCTGTTGTGATTTGCTACATGCGTCACTTCTTACCTGCTGTGCATTGATTCATTGATTATACATTCACTTTGATAAACACGTTAGTATAGACACACTTAACGGTATATATGGCAGTAGTTATCAGCTTGGTCGGTCTCTTGTCGCTTGCTTGAAATGGATATTTCCCACCCACAGCTGAGTGATTAGATGCAGTGACTGTAAAATTGCCTATTTTACAGGTGCTTCAATCATGGAAACAGACTAGAAGTAGAGCATAGATGGTGATCACCCTTTCAGAAGACAAGGCCAGACTCCACAAATATTTGGCACAAGCCCAGTTATGAGGTCATAAGAGACCCACATGCCGCCTAAGAAATGGGAAGTCATTTAGAGCGTATATGATGGATCATCTTGGCCTGCTGTTTGATGGATGGTTTTACTGAGCTGTCAGTTACACTCAGTATATTCTGTACACCATTTCATTTCATAAGAGTTACACCTTATTTCAAAATATATTCTTACAGGTTTTAATTGCAATCAAAACAAAATTGCTGTATGAATAGTGTCATTATTTAGACAAACAACAGTCCTGCTATTTGTGTAGTTTAGACATAAACAAGATGTTTTGAAATGAACGTGATTCTTGCTTTAGTTTAACAGTTTGTATAACAGTCTTCTCTCAAATGTTAAAGGTACATCATGGAATAGGGCTGGGTATCAATTCGAATTTCCCAAATCGGTTTGATTCAATTCACAAGAGCCTGATTTGATTCAATTCTCGATTCACTTTGATTTTCAATCCAGTTAAGGATATCACGTAGTACCAATTTTACTTGGATGTGGTAGACATTCTCAGAAGAACTTTCTTGATTTTTATTCCACTCATATGCTTCTATAAACATAAAAGGCTATAAACCTGACCTTATATGTGCCATCTGTGTGTATTCTCCATAGTTGTGCATCTTAGAAAACAAAGATTTATTTTTTTATTTTTGCACCAAATGTTACACCATAGTGTATCAAGTATGGGCTCCATTTGCTCATTTTTGCACAAAGTAAAGGCTCCATCTAACCACATACACACTATTATATATATAAAAAAAAAGAAAATGCATAACAAGTTCCACAATGCACCATTAATGCTCCTGGGCATAATTAAAATGTATTAAAAAGCATATAGTTTTTACATTTTTGGCTTTTCTATGAACCAAAATACATAATACAGTATAATGCTCCATCTACTAATAACCATCCATAACAAACAGCCTGATGACACATTATGGGGATTTGTTTTGCTTAAAAATATAATAGGTCAGCAGGATCCTGTTTACGCTGGTTCTTTGAGTGCATTAGTGCAGTGTTCATGTGTGAATATAGAAGAGGAACTACCTGTGACTCATACAATTAATAAATAAACAAGTGCCCCTCCATCCCGCTCCATGTTGAGGTCACTGTGCTGTCACCAAAATATAACTCCTAAATGCTAACAAAACAATGCAGAAGATTTTGTTGGATACAAGTAACTAATGTATTCTATTTTACAATTACCTCATATTGTTTAAGCATCTGGTCTGTAAGTTTTGTAAAGACTGAAAGCATTCACACTTCAAGTTTAATCAGAGTCCAATCAAAATCACAATTTAGTTGCAATTAGTCATTGATCACTAACATCTGCCATGGGTCAATAGCAACATACTATTTATCTTCACTTGGTTTCATTACACACTGCCAGATTGCTTGCAGTCCATCACTGGGACTTGAGTGGTTAATTCAATATTTTACCCTCGTTTGTCTTCATTGAATGGATTAGAAGCACATAAAAAGTAGAAACCACAAGCATGACACCATACACTGGTCGCCTCAACAGTGGATCTTAAAGTTCAGAATACTTCAGCCTATTATCAAGCATCATTTTGTACCTTAATTCCATTTTTTGTCTTTTTGAGTCATTGCCTGGGACCTGGATATTCTGTGCTGTTCAAAATCCATATTGTTCTGGTGGTCTCCTATCACATGATGAGTGTCTTAGCATTTGATGTTGTCTTGAAGATTATCATCCGCCATGCTGTCTAATGACTAAGTGATCAGCAATCCTGCTCGATGGACCATACGATAAAATATTGGATTATTAGCACAATATTTCACTGCTCATACAAAAGACGTTTCTTAAAATGCAGTATTTTGTCACTCTGGATAAGGTTGTTGAGGTTAGTTACTGATTCTAAACAGTTGTGAGCCACTGGTTTAGTATCATCAAAAATATAGGTATGGCGGTACAGACTGTACTTTTGGCCCTTTTTTCTGTGAATCTCTCACATTTCAACCAAAGCTCCCCGTGATGGGAAACGGGGCTGGTCTATTGGATAGTATTGCCTCTGTTATTGCTTCAGCTTCATTTATGGTGTCACAGATTGGAGGGCATTGTGATGGGGAAGAGTGATGGCCCATCTCAATTCTACAAATCATCTGGCTCTCCCATTCTCTCACACACACACGTAAACAGAAGTGCACATCCACACACATAGGCATGTCTGCAGGACCAGCGAAGGGGGCCAGAGAAGAGGGAAATGTTTATCTTGTGCCTCTAGATATCAGCCAAATAGAAAAAGGTGTTTACCCCTCGGGCCAGCGATAATGTGTTGATGACGCTGATGTGTTTGTGTGTGCTTCTCTATCCCGGTGAGGACGTCACCATACATTCACACCCAGGTCTTGCACAGTATTTATCATTGATGCCAGCTCCCATTTTTTCACGGTGGAGACAGAGGTTAATGTTTTTGTAAGAGCATCTGTTGCACTTTATTCCAGATATCCAGACATTTTACTTTGAGTTTAGACAGAGAAAGAAGACGAAATCATTTTTTTGAGTGGTAGACATTAGAAATAATAATCTACAAAAAAATGAATATAGTGTACAGAATGGGTCCAGAATATGTGAATACAGTAACTCAATTTCGCCAAAAATGTCAGATAGATCCTTATAATTGTAAGGGGACAATATGTTTTTGAGGAAATCTGTTGGTTGCTAGACACTGAGAGTTGCCAGCGTCTTATATCGGTATTGTATATGTTATTTCACTTGCCCTTTGCCTTCCACAAATGGTACACATACACGTGCATATTTTTTACAGCTATAATGCCTCATGCGCTTCTTGATGCAAACCTCTCACTTCCAAATACTTTGCTAAATATGTAGGGCCACCTGTGGATTCAGATGGATATAATCATAGTTTGGATAAAAATAGATCCGTCAAAGAGCAAGGAGGAGACTTGTTGATGGGCGGATTCATGTTTCTTCACCAAACTGTCAATCCTTCCAAAGTTCGCTTCACTCTGACACATCCCAAACCCGAGCACTGCAGCCCCAACATGTGGAACAGCTTGCATACGGAGTGAAGTGCCACTGGTAAGGAGATCGCTGCCCCCCCCGCGTGACATGCGCCTCTCCGCCGGCACACACACAGCGAAGCGTGGCGGCGACAACCCTCGCTCGTCAGTAGAGATCCGTCTGTCAAACTGTCAGCTCCCGATGCTGCGAGTTGTTTTTTGAGGTGAGCGGAAGGCGTGTGCGCGGAGGAGACACGCCGGCGCGAAGGGGAGAGTCGAGATTCCGGTATTATGTTGCAGGAACGACTCTGGTTTCGAGACAGTTTCGAACCCATATCGGCTTGCTTAGGTGTTTATAGGCGTGCGCGCGGAATATAGCTTATAAAAAACTGTCATCGGATTCCACGCAGCGTATTTTGTCAAGGAGATTCTGGTTTGAGCAATTGAAGGATGATTATATTAAGGCCTCCCTCCACCAAGGATTCCATTATTTATGAATTAAAGTAAAAGCCTGTCCCCCATTTATGTGATTTAATGGACCGGAGACTTATTTGGGGATTTAGTGGAGGAGAAGAAAGGAACAGAAGACACAAAGAGCATGAAGAAAGAGCATATTCCTCGGAGACTCCAAATACAATGCACTCTTTTGAATGTCACCTTCAATGTGCCTTGAAAGACACATAGGACCTGTGTGTGCCTATAAACTGTAAATGAATAGATGATTGCAAAATCTTTTTTTTCTTTTTGAACATGATTTCACTATTTCACATATGGAAGTTATTTAAAAATAGATTTTACTTAATGAAACAGTCATCCAACGTCAATATAAATGGCCGCTAATGATGCTGTTTATAAGAAAAAAGACCATACCAGCTTATGATTTGGTATCAGCTGTTGTAAATGATTGTAAAATGTAAAGATCAGGATTTCTGACTTCAGTATGATTTGGAAACCACAGTTGTTTTGCTTGCTGGTGGTAGCTATTAACGGATTATGGCCTTTGAGGCTTTACAGCAGCTCTGAAGCATTCACGGCTCATTACTCAGCTAATGAGAAGAGAGGGTGACCCTGAACACTCTCAGACCTTCCTTCTCTTGGTGTTTCAACACAGCTGCCCTTCGGCCCGCACTGTATGTAATCATACTGGCACTCAAGCAAACAGAGAAAGTAGGCAAATATAGTTTGTTTTGGCTGTATTTGGTGCCAGAAATCCTCAAAAACAAACAAAAAAAACCAGAGCTCAATCAAATCGTATTGTATCTTCAATAATCATATTTGCTGTTACCTTGATAAGTGCATATTTTAGGGTTTACATATCAGTAGTAACAATGTGATTGGTTGTAGCCTTCACCTGTTTCCTTCCGACTGTTGTCTGAGCACAGTGTTGTCTGCTGCTTTGCCTCCTAAATGGCACAATTGAAGTAACTGGCGGTACACATCCTCCCACAGGCTCTCGACGACTGCGTGTGGGCAGCGGTTTGAAGGCAGCTGTTCATCACTTCCCATTGTACCATTAGCGCTTCTCACAGTTACTCATACATTGAATATTTGTATGCCTCTGAGGCATTTCATTAGGCTCTTCAGAGAGGGTGGCAGACTGTGAGTAAGTGTGCTAGATGTGCCTTTAAATGCATTTCGGCTAGAATGGCCAATATGGAAATATTAAACAGAATCATGATAAATGATTTGCCAATTTGTAAAGATATATATATTATGATGTCTTTCTTTTCTTTTCTGTGTTGCTCAAAGCTCAAACACAGTAATTAATTGTCTTCACCCACTCCTGTTGATGAATCTCCATCATGCTCTGAGTGAGTGACGGGCAGATTTGATGAAGATAATAATATGTTCAGCTGTATACATATTTATGTCCTGGTTTGCATTGGTGGGCAGTATCAAAGTAAATTTACTTCA
>OMNZ01051186.1:0-29706 GCA_900303255.1 Lesueurigobius sanzi
TGAGGAATCTTTTCCTATCATATGTTTACACAGTTTACTGATAGATGCTAAGAGATGTTTATTCTATTGTCTTTATCACCTGTTTGCAAATTACCGTATTTTCCGGACTATAAGTCGCACATTTTCTCATAGTTTGGCTGGTGCTACGACTTATACTCAGGTGCGACTTATATATTAATTAATATGTTACGTTAACATACCAGACACCTATTCAGTTCGTTGTTTATGCTTCGTGTAGCTGAATAACGTGTATTACGTTAGCATACCGTACACCTATTCAGCCTGTTGTTTTCTATTCTATTGTTATTATTACAACTTGCCTTTCAAGATGAAATGTCTGTTCTTGGTCTCGGATTTTGTAAAATAAATTTCCCCTCAAAAATGCGACTTATAGTTAGGGCTGGGTACCTTTCATGTTTTTTCAATACTAGTACTTTAACGATACTTGGTTTACGATACCGATACCTGAACGATATTTTTTTCGATACTATACTAAATTATTGGTCATCTACACAAAAAAGTAAATGTCTAGAAGTTTAAATGACCCAAATTCATCTTATTTATGTAAATTTGAGCTGTTTTAGTGGCTCATTTGACCTAATTCTAACCACTTGTTTTGACTTGCTTCAATAGATTTCTACTTAGTTCCTTTTTTATTTAAATTAATTCACCAATGGGGTCAGACAATTGGTCTTTGGGCAGTTTTATTTCCCTAATTCAAGTGAGATTACCTTAGAATCAGTAAAAAATTGTCATGAAATAAACCAAATAATCTAGATGACAGTAGTAAATGTGCCTAATCTAGTCAAAACTGCTCTAAACAAGACTAATATTCTCAAATCAAGTCATTTATCCTCGTGCTGATGTTTAGTTTTGTTGTAGAACCATAAAACAGAACAATAATGATAATTAATTCTATAAAATACTGTTTCTTTTAGTGTTTTTATCATTTATTTGAGCTGAAACACCTCAGCCCTTTCTTACCGGTAGTACCTTACCGTACTGGTATCGTTTAACGGTACCCAACCCTTCTTATAGTCCAGTGCGACTTATATATGTTTTTTTCTTCTTCATTATGCATTTTTTTGCTGGTGTGATACTCCGGAGCGACTTATAGTCCAGAAAATACGGCAATCATTTATCATGGTCAGTAAAGTCTCTACTTCTTCTCTACTTCCTCTCCCAGTGAAACGGTCGTGGAGGGCACGCTGACTCACCCTTTCGCGCTGACTCTGTCCGAGGGCACCCTGTACTGGACCGACTGGCAGACGCGCTCCATCCACGCCTGCAACAAGCACAGCGGGGACAAGACCCGGGAGATCCTCAGCGGCATCTACTCCCCGATGGACATCCAAGTGCTGGAGGACTACAGGCAGCCGCACAGTACGGCCCGCTTCTCGCTAGCACATCTCGGTAACATCTGCTTCGGCCGCTTTGTTAATACTTGTTGAATGTGCCGCAGTCCAGACCCCCTGCAGCGAGAATAATGGCGGCTGTAGTCATCTCTGCCTGCTCTCCCCCGCGCCGCCTTTCTACAGTTGTGCCTGTCCCACTGGGGTCCAGCTCAAAGCAGATAGAAAGACATGCAAACCAGGTCAGTGTCACAAAAGCAATTACTCTGCGTGTTTATACAAGTTTATCTCTTGTTGTGTTGGACATTTCTCAATGGGTTTTCTTGAAAACTTTTCATGTTACTTTTTCTGTCCGAGAAAGAATGCTCATCTTTGATTGTCCTTGGTATTATACATCAGGGGTTTTAACCTGTGGGTCGGGACTCAAAAATGGGTTGTTGAACCATTATTAGTGGGACTATTTCTTTCTTTTCATTATGTATCTACTGCAAAAACACAAAAGCATAAGAATGCTACCTGTTGATGAGTTGTTTTGATTATCAATCAATCAATCAAAGTTTATTTATAAAGTGCTTTTCATACAAAGATGCAACTCAAAGTGCAAATTACTTAGTGCAAAAACTTAGTGCAAATTATGAGTTCAGCTTTAGGGTAAATCACTCATAATCTGTCAGAAAATATAGTATTTTGTATTATATATCTAAATTTTACTTTGGTCGCAGTTAGTTATCATGGGGGGTGGTGGGTCTCGATGCTACACCAGTTGAGAACTACTGCTACTCATTTCAAGGCTCAAATTGCCTCTGCTACAAAACATCAGGCTATTAACTTTCAGCTGGTTATGCATGTGATGTCATAACATAGCAACAACATGGCAGCAGCAGCAAAATGAGTCCAAGTTTGAATTGTTTTTCATTGTTTTGCCGCTCAGTTTGCAATGCTGAAGGTTGGCAAAGATTCTTCAGTCTTCATCTGTACTCTGTAGTTGAAGTGTAGGACGTTTTGCTCTTCATCCAAAGAGCTTTGTTCTTAAGGCTACTCTCACCTAGAGAAAAAAACAACCTTATTTGTTGGTCTCAGTCCGTTATATAGTCCTGCCCTGGACTTTGTCTCTGCCTCATTAGCATGACAGAGGGCTCCTGGTTTCGGACGAAGGATGCTGCTATAAACGGGCTAAATTAAAGTGAAGACCCCCGTTCCTGTTCATGGAAGGGTTTTTTTTATACTTACGGAGTCCACTGGCGTCCAAGTTTGCTCAGTGCTGACGAAGCTCTTTGGATTAAGAGTGAAACATCCTACACTTCAACAACAGAGTACAGAAGAAGACTGAAATGAAGACTGAAGAATCTTTGCCTCCTGTACGACTGAGAACTTACACAGACGAAAGGTTGATGGTTCTATTTCTATTTAGGTTAAAAATGTGCATAGCCTTTTTGATACAGCTTTTTAAACCTGCATCAATCCTCTTGCAGCAAAAGACAATTTCAAGTGTTTTACATGCTCAGAAACTCTTTTTAAGAAATTACTTATTTTCCCCCTTTCAATAATGGATATTACACAAACTCACTATTGTATACACAAGAGAATACAATCTTATGTATTACTGGAGCTTAAGTGTATGAATATAACAAAGGCTTTACACTTCAGTTCATATTTTGCCTGAATTGTTATGTAAAATGTATTAATGAGCATAAACTGGGAGCATGTCCACCATCATTTATGAATCATGAATGAGCCAACACAGGCAACAAACACATTGAAGTAAAAACGAGATCTGTTTGGGACTGACTGAGGGCCAGATGGGAGCTTTTGGGCGCTTGGTTTGACCCCTATTGATGATCACTGACCTTGATTAAGAACCTTTATGAGGAAGCGTAAAAGCAGCTATTTTCCCCAATGCTCAGTCCACAGACTAAATTGTCTCTAAAATTTCTCACAGCGCCCATTCCTTCAGACCTTGTGTATCCCTTACAGTGCAACAGGTAGACTTCCTCCGACAATAAGCCCCCGTGCATCATGGGAGGACAGGTTGTAAAAGCTGAGGCGCTCCTCTGTGAGTCACGGAGCGGTATCCGCGCTGATTCCCACGTTGTTTAAACAATAGCCCCTTATTGTGGTAACGTACACAAACATCACGCTGTGTTTGACTGCCGCTGTATGTTTTGTGAACTTATTAAATCTGAACCAAGTATGCCAACCAATCACCACTGTTGACAATAAAAAGAACAACAATGCTCCATTGTGTCCGCCGGCCGCCCTCCAGCCCTCTGTGTGTGTTCCGCTGTGGGCCAGTTTAACCACAGCTGTCGGGGCAGGACGTTTAGCCTCACACCACATTAGTTTTTACTTTTTAATAGGCTCTGTTTTGCGCCAGGATTAGGAATTCACTTGAAATGGGTAAATTTAGGAAAGGGCCAGGGAACGCATTGTGCCTTCGCGGAGAGTTGGAGATGTCGGACTGTGTGTGTGTGTGTGTGTGTGTGTGCGTCTTTGTGTCCGTGCTTCTAATTTGTTTTGCTTGGCTGGTTACATTGACATCGTTTGTTATTCCGCTGGCAGCAGTGTGTGTCTGTCTGCTTGTCAGGGGTCTTGAAGTGTCCCAGAATGAAGTCAAGCAAAGAAAAGAGCAAAATCACTTACGCTGCTGCCCCCGTCTCCGGCTTTTTTTTATCCTTTAATTGATTTTGTGGATCATTTTGGGGATGGAAAAGTGATTGTTAGGCACTTTAAGATGCTGCAGGGCTTTAACTTCCCCCAACAGCTCATGGGCTACTCCTTTGTTTCTCTTTTGACATACCGTACATAATCCAGTGTGTTTGCAATCCGAATCATGGACTGTCCAAATATGGCAATGTAGTTTTAGACCAGTAAAGTAAATTGTTCTGCTCTGTTTACCCTTTTAGAGTTTTAAGTCAATTGTCTGATGGGTAGTTTCTTCTATTCTGGTTTACTCTAGTTTAGCCTTTGATATAAGCTACATTAAAGTGAGGTTTCTGGTTCTTGTTCTTGTTTCTTGTTTCTGGATGGTAAAGGTATAAATGTTTTAATACTTTTGATTGAGAAAATGTGTTTTTTTTATATTGTTGATCTAAATCAAGTTGATTAGATACTCACGATATATCTTAGAACATGAATGATAACACAAAAACCTTTATTTCACTCCTGGCTAGTGGTTGTGTGAAGCCATTTATTGTTTGTTTACGCTTTTCAATTAGAAACTATCCAAATGTCCCTGATCAAAAGTTTACATATTGTGCATCTTGAAACAAACATACATTTTGTCAGAGAGTCCTGTATTTCAGCTGAAGTGAGTTTTTCTTTGCTCCTGAACAATTTTCCTGACAGTTGTTGAAGGTCATGTAAAGGTTAGATCAGGGACATTTGAGTAGTTTCTGTTTCATTATGATTTCAAAAGAGTAAACTCAGTTCTTTGGCAATAAATGGCTTCACACAAACCACTAACCAGGAGTGGAAGAAAAGATTATTGTGTCATCATTCATGTCCTATGAAAAATGGCCAAAAGATTAAAAGGATATGTAAACTTTTGAGAACAAATGTATACAGTATAATGAACACGATACGTTTAGCAATGTTCATTTTGTTGATTACAATATTTCTTATTTGTCCATATGGGAGAAGCTCCATGAAGCTGAGAAAATGATAAAATATGTTTGAATACATAAAAATGAATGTAAAGTTGACTAAATTAATGTTAGATTAATCACCTCAGCATCATACTAAAACAAAAACAAATCAAAATACTTGACACTGACGTTTAGAAAGAAAGCATAATCAATTATATGTAGAAGTGTAAAATTAGATTCTAATCCAAACAAATCATAAATACAGTTCTTAGTTTTAATCTAAACAATTTCTTTATCAAAGTCAACCAACATAACAACTTAATATTTGTATTTACTAAAAGTTAGCGTGGCTGAACCTCCACAGACCGTTCGAGTGTGTTATTTCTCCATTTTCTGTTTATCCTGGAAACCTGGCAACAACAAAATGTATCTGCCGCCAACTGCGCCATACTTCCTTCGCACCAGACACATACCATTGTTTTCTTTAAAGATCACATTCTCGAACACTCTCACTGAAATGTCTTTAGTCGGGAGAGCCGTAAAGATTTAGTGAACAAGACTGAGCTCTAGCCCTGACGTTTAACCACTTCTGTATTTCAGGAGCAGAGCAGGTTCTGCTTTTGGCCCGGCGCACGGACCTGAGAAGAATCTCTTTGGACCTCCCGGACTTTACAGACATTGTGCTCCAGGTATTTCATCCCAAACTCCCCTGAGGATCGCGCTATTGCAGGGGGAAGGCAACGTCAGGCCCAGGGGCAAAATCCGGCCCTCTAACATGGAACTTTGGGGCCCAAGATAATTTTGAGAAACATTCTTACCCATACACTGGAAGGAATTATTGTTTTAGATCAGAAAATGGATTAAAAGTGACTGGATTTAAAGGATTCAGTATATATATATATTTTTTTTAACTTTTTATTTTGTAGTTTTTAAAATTATATACATAACAAGAACAAGACAAAAACAAAATAAAAAATAGGGGGGTAAAGGGGGGGCACTGATCACATCGACAAACCAAACAACACACTAAACTCAGACAAATCAGATTGGGGGATCTCCCGAACCTGCTCCAATCTGGGGGGTTCCTCTTTCAGCCAGTTTCTTGTTATTGCCTTCTTTGTGGCGATCACAATGATTTTGAAAAGGTATGTGTCTTTTCTTGAAAAAAAAGTCCTTTGGTATCAGACCCAGGAGGAAAATCCTGGGGTCCTTGGGGGTGTCGCGAGCCATGATGTCCTCCGTGAACTTGACAACATTGTCCCAAAATGAAGACAGTTTTGGACAAGTCCAGAAGATGTGAGAGTGATTGGCTGTTGAGTGACCACACTGTCTCCAACATTGCCGTTGCTGCCCCTGGAATTTGTTGGTGATGTGAGGAGTAACAAAGAATCTAATTAAACATTTCCACCCAAATTCCCTCCACCTCCTGGAATTAGTAGATGTTTTTTGTGTGTTGCACATCAATCACTCTCTGATATATCGACCTTCAACTCCGTTTCCCATCTGGACTTCACGTATAATGTTTTGTTACCCATTTGTTTTTGTAGACCCTTGTAGAGTTTGGAAACAGTTTAAGTGGGAGGACATTTGTAAGCATCTGTAAAGACCTTGATTAGATCTATATCAAAGTGGGAGGTACCTTTTAGAGCAGTGTTATAGTAATGGCGAACCTGTAGGTATCTAAGGATTCAGTATATTTTAAATGATTATTGCCAATGCCAAAGTATTTTTTTGTTGTCATGGACATTTGTTTGCTTTTTTATTTATTGTACAAGTTAAATTGATGCAGGACAGTCCAAAGACAGTCCTAGACATTTTTGTCTCCTGTGGAACATTCTTATTCATAGAAAATACTGAAACTGCCCCAGTGCCTTTACAAACCAACCAAAAACCAGTTAGGCTAAATAATGCACACCACTGACATTTGAAGAAAGTAGTCCTTTACTTTGGGCCACGATTGGGAGGTTTGCTCCTTTTGACAAAGAAGAAATCTGCCCCACATCATGCCAACTCTCCTATCTCTGCACCGCTGCGTCATTTCTGGACTGCCCTCATTAAGAATTTTTTTTTTAACTATCTCCTCCTGTTGCAGCTTGACGACATACGGCACGCCATAGCCATAGACTACGACCCGGTGGAGGGCTACGTGTACTGGACGGACGATGAGGTGCGAGCCATCAGGAGGTCTCACATCGACGGGAGTAACGCCACGACGCTGGTGACCACGGAGATCAAACACCCTGACGGCATCGCTGTGGACTGGGTCGCCCGAAACCTGTACTGGACCGACACCGGCACCGACCGCATCGAGGTACAGATGTGTTTGAAGAAGTTAACAGCTACTAAAGCGCTGCATCATCCTGTTACATTTAAGTTGTGGCTTTTATTTAGTTGATTTAATAATGTTCTTTATGTTTTGTTGTCTTGTAGGTAACAAGGCTGAATGGGACCTCTCGGAAAATCTTAATTTCTGACAATCTGTTTGAACCAAGAGCTATTGTTCTGGACCCACTGACCGGGTAGATATTCACATTTTTATTCATTACTACTACTATTTTTGCCTTTGTATGTAAAATATATTACTGTGCTGTCCTGCCTCTGTGACTCCCAGCCTGATGTTCTGGACGGACTGGGGAGAGAACCCAAAGATCGAGCGGGCCAACCTGGATGGGTCCGAGCGGGTGCTGCTGGTCAACACCTCTCTGGGGTGGCCAAACGGTCTGGCTTTAGATTACGCCACGGCAAAACTGTACTGGGGAGACGCCAAAACGGACAAGATCGAGGTAAGTCCTTCCCAGCGACGTCTTTCTCTCTTTCATTCTTTCATTCGGTAAAATAATCCAACGAAACCTGCTAGCTTCAGCATCGGTGCTGAGCGTTAACCTGCTGACCTTTATCCCAGTTGACTGGTGGCATCCTCGCAGTGATTAAGATGCTAGGCTGGTGCCAGGATGTGTCAATGGGAAGATTCAGGATTCAGGAGGCTGGTCTGTAGCACAGAGGTGCCAGTGATTTTAATCTATGGCTAGTAGTAAAAAGCGATGTAATGGGTTGAACATGTGTTGTTCAATGTGTCCGCGCACTGTGAAAGGGATTTTACTGTCCCTTACTCTATTTCTTAAATTTGTGAGCGGATACTAGTACTTTTTTCAATACTAAATTATTTGTCATCTACACAAAAAGCAAGCTAAGTTCTTCTTCTTCTTCTTCTTCTTCTTCTTCTTCTTCTTCTTCTTCTTCTTCTTCTTCTTCTTCTTCTTCTTCTTCTTCTTCTTCTTCTTCTTCTTCTTCTTCTTCTTCTTCATAAATACAGTACATTGCTTGGTCAAAAAAGTACATTTCTTTGTCTGGGGTGCTGCAGTTTGTCAGGTTCAGCAACATTACGTGGCCAAAGAAAAGGTTCAGCTGACCTTTTTGGGGGCAGGCGGTGTACTTTGCATATTATTTTTAGACCTCGGTGTAATCTTGACAATGCTTAACTGTCTAGACTCGGCTTCCCCAAATATGTGTGCAAATCTTACACAACGGTGCGCCGATCAAGTCCTGTGCTCGTGCCTTTTCCCCCTTCAGTGATGTATAGATGAAAACCGTCAGGAAAAGCAGAGTTCTGGCCTCTCAGACTGTCTGCACACTGGACCATTTCCTTTCTATAAATACTTTCGTGTTGTTGCTCATACTTGCCGTGCGTCTGGGACAGAATGAAAGCTGACCACTGAAGACGCTTTCACACAAAAGGCCTAAGGTTGGGATAAACGCCGGCTCTGTTGCAATAATGCACATCGCCATTAATCCCGGTACAGGCATGTGGTATGTTGTGTGTTTGTGCGTCGGAGGTGGAATTTCCCCTGCTTAAGGCCCTCCACCTTGTTCCAATAAGCCGTCCTCCTGCCTGCGCTGTGTTCCTACAAGAACCACTCTTTACAACACATTTAACACCAAAGCCTGCGAGGCCGATTCTAATTATTGATAATAAAAAAGGCACTATTTACGTTGGCTCTCAGCTGCGCCTGTTCGGGCCTTAAACTGCATTTCAACACATTGCAAAGCGGTGCAGCTAAGGACAGGTTTACATGTTTGTGTTGTTAAAAAGGTGGTGGTTCTCGACTGATGGGTTGCAAGTCATTCTCAGGGATATTTTTTTGAAGCATAAAAAGCCTATCTTACACTGCAAAATAATATCTTGTCATAACGTTTGTGTAGGTTCTCAGTCGTACAGGAATTGTCCATCGTAGGCCAAAAAATTCTTCAGTCTTCATCTGTACTTTGTAGTTGAAGTGTAGGACGTTCTGATCTCAGTCCAAAGATCGTCATCAGCTTAATAAAGACTTGAGCACGCTGTGAGTCTCTTAAGTGTAAACCAGAAGGAGGAGTTCACCTCTAAGTCCCTCCTCTCTTGGTGCTAAAAGTAGGAGAACATGGAGGCCTCCGGTATAAATTGGATCCAATCTATGACAACTTACTGAGGCAGAAGCCTATTGACAATAACAACCTGAGAGTGAAACCATCCCCACTGTCATGCTAACGAGTAATGATGGGTTACTGGGAGCAGCAGGGCCATAGGGGAGTGTCAATAGACTTAGAAGTTAGCCCAGGGTGAGAGGTAACGAGCATATTAGTATGAATAGGCTAGATGTTCTCCTACTTTTAGCACCAAGAGAGGAGGGACTTAGAGGTTAACTCCTCCTCCTTCTCTTAAGAGACCCACAGCGTGCTCATGTTTTTATTAAGCTGATGATGGTCTTTGGACTAAGATCGAAACGTCCTACACTTCAACTACAGAGTACAGATGAAGACTGAAGAAATTTTGGCCTATTTTTGTGATAAGTTAAATTTACTCAAATTAACCTCATCAAAAATCATTTATCAACATCATAGGTGCACATGGCTAATCTTGGTGTCCAAACATTTGGTAGAGCGTAGGGATAAAACACATTATTTTCCCGCAAAATGGCCTTGTTCCTCCCTGTGGTGTAGAAAAAACAACTGAAATGGATAATTCCACATCAGCTGTCACTAAATTGCAACTTTGGTATATTTTGTTGCGTAAAAACAGGTCAGTAGCTGTATCTGAAAGCACAGAGCCATTTTTGGGGGCTATAAGAAGTTAAGAAGAAGAGCTTTATTTATACAGCTCCTTTCACAGACATTGGCACAAAGCACATTAGGGGGCAATTTTACATTCACTCCAAACTCGAAATGAAGTGTATATGGTTTTAATTCAAGTCATTTTAAGTGAAAATTCTGCCAGTTGAAGTATCTTTGCAATTAAAATGAGAAACAGACATGTTATTTCAAGTAAAATGAGCTTTATTTTCTAATTTTAAGTGCAATAAGATGTTTTTTTCTTAATTTAAATTGATAACACAGGACAAACTCCAACACTTCACTTTGTTTCCAGACTTCAACCATCACAGACTATTTCCAGATAGTTCCAGATCGAAACCAATCACCAGGAACAGACAATTAATTAAATATTAATAATATATTTTAGCGCTTATTCAACAATAGATTTGTGGCAAAATATTATACCATGTTTTACGAGAAAAACAAAGCACCAAGGCACTCCTCCCACAACTTTTAATTCTCTATTTACATCTTCTAAAAAGCCTGTATTTTACTTGAGAGAGGCTTGTTTGGGGCAGATACGCGTGGAAGAAACCAGCAACTTCTTTTAAATGATTTTAATAAGCATTAGCCCAGCAAAGAAATGTAAATAGAGTATTAATGTTGTGGGAGGAGTGCCTTGGTTCTTTGTTTTTCTCTTGAATTTCTGTCCCCCAAAGCCAAAGAGCACCTTCCTCCATAAAACCCTACTTCCCGAGCACTTTGTTTCAACTTTTTCTCCATATTCTCCATATTTGACATTGTTCAATTCCTGTTTGGGTAGTGACTTGTCATTCTGGGGTGATGGTTGGTCCGGACGCCGTACCAGCTGGGAACCACTGATTTAAAGCCATGAAATGGCCTTGGTCCTGTTTTTGACACAAGGGCAATTATTGATAAAACCACAATAAATAAAGAAACGCTTTTACAGCCAATCAATAACCAAAGGCCAGCAGTTACGGATAAGCAACTCATTCTTTTGGATCATAAACGTTGGCTCGTTTCCCGCACTTCAAAGACATTGTGTTCTTGTTTAGTGATAAAAATCGGTGCCTCTCTCCACATTATTCACAGCCGGAGCTGTATATCTTATCTTTTTACTGTCCTCACTACAGACACTGTGACATTGTTTACAGGTCTATGCACAAAACCCCCTCAGTCTTAGCCTATCAGGTGTCTCTTAAATTAGATAACACACACTCACAATATGCCACTATAAAACATTATATATACTGTATGTAATGCTGTTTTGGTTGTGCATTCTGTGATTAGATATTTGCAACAATGTGTAGTTCAGGACAGCTATTTGAATTAATGCAGTCTACAAAATTATGTCCATAGAGGATGTCCCTTATATAACTTTTCAGATGCATTACAGTATTTTAGTGAAACAACAAATTGATTATTGAAATAGAACTCTCAGAGTGAACTGTGTTCCTCCCAATAAAAAATATAAAATATACTCTTACTTGCATAGGGTTGAGACTAAACTGACCATCTTTTGAAGTATAAATCAGTGGTTCTCAACAGGGACCCACCACAACCCAAATAAAAATATTTATTACAAACTATAAAATATTGTTCATCTTAAAGGCACTATACCTGATTTTTTACATTCCAGTAGTGGAATATAATGTGTTTTGTGCCCCATTAGTATAGTAATTCCTTTATGAATTGTGAAAATAAAACCGCGCATCTAAATATGAAAAAAAAGATAAAAATAAATAGTCAACTATTTTAGTGATCAATGAATCGTTTCTGGGATATACAGACTCTGACAGAGTAAGAATTACATCAAAATTTT
Source organism: Lesueurigobius sanzi (assembly GCA_900303255.1). Lineage (NCBI taxonomy): Eukaryota > Metazoa > Chordata > Actinopteri > Gobiiformes > Gobiidae > Lesueurigobius > Lesueurigobius sanzi. The sequence continues at coordinate 11,844 of OMNZ01051186.1, forward strand.
ATATTTTTTGTGAAAAAACGATGCTGTCTCTAAAGACATTGGTTATAGAATTTGTTTTTTTGCAAATAATGGTAAATGGTCTCAACTTATATAGTGCTTTTCCACCTACATTAGGCCAGGGGTCTCCAACCCTTTTTACTTTGCGAGCTCCTATAGATCACAGGAACCTCATGGCGTTATCCTCTGGCTCTGAACACCAAATGTAGCTGAATTTGTAAAAGCTTCATGTTGAGCCAATAAGAAAAGCACCTGTTCCTGAGCGACGTAATGCAGTTTGACATCAGTGTTAGCAGATGTACAGCCTTAGTACAGCCTGGTCCACATCTGTGCGTCTCCGCTGCTGCTGCTGCTGCTCCGGATTATAATGGAAATATTGTGGTCACATTGAGGCTCTGTTGTGGTCAGGAGAGTTTGTCCCTGTGGCCGAAAGCTGTGTGTGTGTTTTCATTCACTATTAGTCATGCAACAAATAAGTCACAGAGTAAAAATGTGGATAAACATCTGAAAAAACGAAACCAAGTCACATCGAATCAACTTTATTCATGGAGCACATTTAAAACAGCCAAAGGGAGTGTGAAGTAACAATGAACACAATTAACACATTAACACAATTAACACATGCACTTCAGCCTAGAATAGTGCCGTGTTGAATGTCCTTCATGTAGGCTATAGGATAATGAGCTACTTTTAATAACTTACTGTTTAAAATCATATCAGTGTCAAGTCCTGTTGATGGCACACTGTATACATGCCCTGGATTTGGGTTACTAGTTTCAAGAGATTAAGAAAAAACAATGTTATTTCAAGTAAATTCTATCAAATTCTTTATGCAATTAGGTCTTTTTTCTTAAGGGGAGATACTGCAGGCTAAACTTTTTTATTTTCAGGTTTTGGGCCAGTTTGCTCTCTTAACATATATACTTTCATATGGAAACAAATAAATGGCCCAATCTTTACAATAAGGAGTGTAATTCCTGCACAGATTCAACATTTATCCATAGAACTATATGGCAAATTGTAACTTCATTTTCTCACATTGTGGGGACAACATCTGCACTTTAGTAGCTCCTACAGACCCCAAACTTTCCAGTCCAGGATTGTTTGCAATATTTAATTCCTAGGCTGATTCATTGAGTTTTGAACCCCAAAAACAAGGTGAAATTTCAATTTTTCCAGATTTATTAACGAATAACTAATTTATTCAGAAACAGAAAAAAAAGATAACAAAAATCCCCTCTGAACAAATCTTTGTAACTAATATAAAAATACAATAAAACCATGAATATAAACCTGGCTCTATCCATTATTTACATTTTGTCGCCAATAATATAGACAATCTTGGCCATTTTTATGCATAAAATAACTAACTTTTATATGAAAGAAAAAAGAAAAAAATCACATTTCCCCCCCTATTTATGTCAGTAAGATACAGCAAAAGTTTCATATTGATGTCACGCAATTTCCCCTATTCACCTGCAGTGTCTTAAGTGTAAAAAATATACCCCACTGGCAGATTTCTTAAAACTAGTTATTAAAACCAAGGGCAAATGTACTTCTTTACTTATTTCTAGATTGGTTTTTGCAGTGTGTTCTGAACATTAACGTTAGCTTTCAAATATTAACATCAAGCTTGTGTAACTGCGGCTGTTGGCTGTGAAATTAATAAAACACAGGTTTTGTCCCGTGGGATTGGTGAAAGGAGGAATGTCAAACCTAAGTCCAATACATATACTGTACGTCCATGAAGTGTACTTTACAGCTGTATGTCTAGCAACCGGCTACTTGTTATAAATCTAATAATCCAAACCACTCTCCAAACCAACATCAGCGGATTATGTAACCAAGCTGCAGTATTCAAGAATTACAGAGAATTTTGTAAAATTCTCCCTCAAACCATTTATTTTGTCCGAAACCCATAAATATGATATCATTGGGAATAAGATAAGATAGTTCTTTATTGATCTCACAACAGAGAAATGTACTTTGCAAACAGTAGTAATAATACTGGAATAGGATAAGAAAACTAAATTAAAAAGACTAATGACATCTGTTGTAAAACCTACCCCTGAAAAAGTCTACTAAATCAACTAAATGTTGCTAGTTGCCCCCGTATGGAGACCACATTGAAGAAATCCTCAAAGACGAGGAAAAACGGAGTCAGTTTTCAAATTGTTTGTGCTGCAGAAATACTCCATAATACGCGCTCTTGATCAGATAAGACGTTGTTTTGGTTTGGCCGGCACTGATCTGCCGATTGCACGGCCCTCTCACACTGAGCCCCAACATCAAAATCACAAATTAACACTTAAAAGCCAGACGGTGAGCATTCAAAGCGTTTCCCATTTTTCACATTTCTTTAGCGGCAATATAGCCCTCCTTTGTTTTGTGCGAGAGCCCCTTTGTGGACGCGGGCAAACGCTCCTGTGATGGCCCGACCACTGCCTGCATGTCTGATGAGACCTTTGTTAGTTTTGGGCCGCTCTCTTTCTTTTCCGTGCCTTTTTTCTGCGCTCCGTCAAGAAAAGAGATGTTCTCACCCCCAGAAGATGAAAAAGATGAGGCGTTAAAAAAAAAAGCTCAAGTCCCAGCCCATAATTCTCCCTGAAAAGCCGCAGCAGAGAAAGAGTGAGCAGGCGAGGAGCAGAGGGCCGACAAAGGGAGCCTCTCTGACATCTTTTCACAGCGTTGACCATGCCTAATTGTGTCACTGTGATAAATAGTTTTTTTGTGTTGGGGTCAGGAATGTCTTTGGATCTGAGGCCCATTGAAACGTGAATGGTTTTGTTTATCTTTTTGCGTATCCCTCGCACCCCCTTTAAAGTTTAGATAAAGGAGAAGAAATGCTCTTCACAGCTGTAGCAATTGTAAAACCTCATTTTGTTACAGTTCCAGCTTGTAATCCGTCTATTTTAACCAGGGCCTAACTCTATTAGGCAGTAGTGCAATAAAAAGAAAATGTTGTGGTTAATGTCACAAGTGTAATAATAACCATAATCATCATAATCATAGTAATTATAGTAATAACTGTAAGGATTATTTTTATAAATGTGTGTTCTAGGTGATCAATGTGGATGGCAGTAACAGGCAGGTGCTTCTGGAGGACAAGTTGCCGCACATCTTCGGCTTCACGCTGCTCGGTGACTACATTTACTGGACTGACTGGCAAAGACGCAGCATCGAACGCGTCCACAAGACGACAGCTGTGCGCGAAATTATCATCGACCAGTTGCCCGACTTAATGGGGCTCAAAGCAACTAACGTTACAGAAACATTTGGTAAAGGCGATTCTTTGACAAATATGAGTAAGGATTGTAGCAGTAGCATTAACTGTATAATGGTGTGTTTGCAAAGGTACAAATGGCTGCGCTGAGGAGAACGGAGGCTGCAGTCACCTGTGTTTCTGGAGGAGGCAGGCGGTCAGCTGTGCCTGTCCCATGGGGATGGAGCTGCTCTCAGACATGCAGACCTGTGTGGTCCCAGAGGCCTTCCTCCTCTTCACCAACAGGTGTTTATTGCTTATGTATTTTTAAACTTTTTTTCTGTCTTAAATATATATTTAAAATGCAATATGCAGACAACATGTGAGAAATGTGTCCATTTCCTTTACAGGGACAACATAAGGAGCATCTCTTTGGGCACAAACAGTAATGATGTGGCCATTCCTCTGACTGGGGTCAAAGAGGTCTCTGCCCTGGACTTCGATGTGACTGAGAGGAGGATTTACTGGACAGACATACAGGCCAAGGTCTGTCTAACTAAAATGTTGCTGATTACATTTCAGCTTTAACACATGATGACTTTAAGACAAATAAACACATGTAAAATAATGTAAAATATTGTGTGTGTCCTCCAGACCATCAGCCGAGCCTACATGAACGGCAGCTCCATTGAACACGTCATAGAGTTTGGGCTTGATTACCCAGAGGGCATGGCGGTGGACTGGATGGGGCGTAACATTTATTGGGCTGATACAGGCACCAACCGCATCGAGGTGGCCCGACTCGATGGTCATTATCGCCAGGTTTTGATCTGCAAAGACATAGACACCACGCGCTATCTGGACAACCCAAGATCACTAGCTTTGGACCCAGCCCAAGGGTAAGGCCTTCTGCCCACTTTCATGGGGATTCAATTATTATTTTTTGCAATCAGCGAGGGGTATAGCTTTGTGCGTATCTATTTGGGAAGATACGGAATTATCAAAAAGGTCACAGTGTCACTGTCTGGTTCTAAACAGATGTTTACGAAAGTGTAAAGGTGTTGATTGTCGTCATTTATTTGGGTTCAATGTCAGAATGTTTCTTTTCACAATGAGGTCAGTCAAACAGAGCCACTCTATCCCATAATTTCCACCTTTTCCAGGTGTGTCGCTGTTAAATCTGTTGCTAACAGGGTTAGCATTATTTGTGAGTTCATCCACCCACACAGTGCCCTGTGTATAGTTTGCCACTGACCTGTGCCAACATGTTTGACAGTCTTTGTGGATCGTGCAACACTGATGTCATTTTACAATGGCAGACATTCATTGCTCAATAAACATAATAAAGTTAGGTCATGTTGTGTTCTGTGTGAATGAACATTTTGTCTCTTCAGTTACATGTATTGGACTGAGTGGGGCGGGAGACCGCGTATCGCCAAAGCCTACATGGACGGCAGCACCATTGTGACTCTGGTGGATAAAGTGGGTCGGGCCAATGGGCTCACCATCGACTATGTAGAGCATAGACTGTACTGGACTGACCTGGACACTTGTATGATCGAGAGCACCAACATGCAAGGTATATTTCATCACATCATGTTTAAATTACGATTATATCTTCTTTGGTTGATAACAAAGTGTTGTGTGCGCAGGTCTACAGAGAGAAATCATCATTGATGACCTACCTCATCCTTTTGGACTGACTCAGTACCGAGACTTCATTTACTGGACAGATTTTAATTTAAGGAGCATTGAACGAGCCGATAAACGCAGTGGACAGAACCGCACTGTAGTGCTACAGGTTCGACCACTGTTTTCCACTATTATACATTACTATACATGTATAATATAAAAGCCTGTTTTATTAGTTTCCAATTTAATAAGAAACTAAGGTTGATCATCTGGATTTAACATAAAATACATTTCAGGGCCAGCTCGAGCTGATGTTGGATATCCTGGTGTTCCACTCATCTCGTCAGGACGGGACAAATGAATGCTCCCACAACAACGGGAACTGTGCCCACCTGTGCCTGGCCACTCCGGCCGGAGCTCAGTGCCGCTGTGCCTCACACTACACTCTGAACCCAGACGGACGCAACTGCAGCTGTAAGTAACATTACCATTCAGTGAGGGGAAGAGGAAGCTTTTGTGATTTTGGATCAATGTGATCACACCTAAAACAAAACAAAAAATCACAAAAATTACATAAAGGTAAAATTCTGCTTTTTGCAGCTCCCTCTAGTTTCCTGCTCTTCACTCAGAAGGCCAGTATCAGCAGGATGGTTTTTGGAGAGCAGAGTCCTGACATTGTTCTGCCTATCCATGTCCTGAGGAATGTTCGGGCTGTGAACTATGACCCTTTTGAACGTCTTATCTACTGGCTGGATGGAAGACAGAACATACGGAGGGCAAAAGATGACGGCACTATGGTGGGTTTCACCTTGCTCTTCTCAGATAGAGTCATAGCTCTTGAAATTGTTGAACATTTAGCATCGAATCCCTTCTGTTTCAGGCCACCATGATTGGAAGCAGCAGCACATTGTCAGTGGAGTCTCAGCTTCACGACATGAGCCTGGATCCGTACAGTCGCCACATCTACTGGACCTGTGAAACCTCCAACACCATCAACGTCCAGAGAATGGATGGGCACAACGTCGGCGTGGTGCTCAAGGATGAGACTGACAAGCCCAGAGCGATTGTGGTCAATGCTGAGAAGGGGTGTGTGGCAGTTGCGGATAACAAATTTCTTCGTGAAAATTGAAATAGAAAATGAAACATAACCGGTATTGCTTGTCTTTTAGGTACATGTATTTCACAACGGTGCAGGAGCGCTCGGCTAAGATTGAAGGAGCCAGTTTGGATGGGACAGAGCGAGAGTCTTTATTCACCACTGGACTCATCAGACCTGTGGCGCTCGCTCTGGACCACAAACTTGGAAAGCTGTTTTGGGCTGACGCTGACCTCAAACGCATTGAAAGCAGTGACCTTACAGGTGAGCCATTTACCTATACTGTATACTGTAGGCGACAGAGGCTCCCAGTGCTGGAAATGAATGACGTAAAAAGTAAAAGTTCACATTTTTACTTTTCTTTAAGTGAAAAAACAAAACAAAACTTGATATTAGTGTGTTTTTGACCTTTTAGTGGCCCAGTGGCAGCATGGCACCTTTACTTTCCATCACAGTGGCCTCTATGATGCTCCAGGATCAATTGTTTGACTTTTTTTCAAATAAAACGTGACATAGTACCATAAATTCACCACATTTTAGAGCATCTGTACTTGTGTATCTGTATTTTCTCCAGCACTACATTTTTGAACTGAAGTAAAAGTGTTTTGAATAGTAGTTCAACCACATATAGTCTGCAGATCTAAAGCTGCTGTAAAGTTGTTATTATAAAAACATGACCATTTGAAAGACTAAAACACCAACAGCTCATTCAGTCTCTGTTTGACCAGGTTTAGGCCTTAAGGTTTACAACTAGTTTAGGGTTTGGACCTGATTTAGTCCTTGTCAAGTCCTGGTTTGATTCAAAAGCACAATTCTTCATAAAAATATCAGGCATTTAACTCTTTCAAAAAGCTGTGTGAAATACTTTTTGCTTATATAAGTACTGCACATTTGCAATTGGATAATTTTATACTTAGTAAATATAACAGTAAATGTGTTGCGCCTGTATCTGTAGTTTAAATAACAAAATTCTTGCCACTGGAGGCTCCTTGGGCCAGACTTTCTGCTTCCAATATCAACTTCTAACATCAGCTTGTATCATACAATAAACAATCAGTGTCTCCCTCTATCTACTCAGTCAAATATGTTTGTTTTGTGTCCTGTAGGTGCGAACCGCATTGTTCTCCAGGACTCCAATATCCTCCAGCCGATGGACCTCACGATCCTGGGGGACCACCTGTACTGGATCGACCGGCAGCAGCAGATGATCGAGAGGGTGGACAAACTGACCGGAGACAGTCGCACTCGGATACAGGGCAGGATCTCCTACCTGACCTCCATCTACGCCGTGGAGGAGATGAACCCGCCAGACTTTGGTACGGACGTCTACACACACAGGAATATGAGCGACCAGTGACTTGAGGTTCACTGTTTTTATTACGGTCAAGTGCTACACGGGAAGAATCTTTGCTCGAGTGCGCTCTGTTGACCATCTTAAGGCAAGACACAGCAGAATAGAGAAAACATTTGAAAAGTTTTTTGTTTTAATACAGTAAATACACTAAAAAACTACAAAAAATAGATGGAGGCATTTTTGTTGTTGCTAAATTAGTTACAACCATTTGTTCAGGAGTTGGATTTTGGATTGTAAGATTAGGTTGTGAAAGTGTATATGTTAAGAGAGCAAACTGGCCCAAAACCTTAAAAAAAAAAAAAAAAAAAGTTTTGACTGCGTTGTCTCCCCTTATACTCATTTGTTAGTTTTTAAAATGGACTGACACGTGAAAATCGTCTCAAAACGAGATCGTAGTATTCGCTAATTGACTTGGTGTAGTGCTGTAGTGCCCCCTGTTGGCTAAACAAGCAAATCACTAAAAATGTTATGTACGTAGTCACTGAAAATGATTGCTTACCAAGTTATTATATGCTACTCTCTTAAACCACCACTGTATTTTCATTTTGATTTGTATAATGTAGTATGTTTTTCTCCATTGTCTGCAGCGTCCCACCCTTGTTTTCACGACAACGGAGGCTGCTCTCACATCTGCATCGCCAAAGGAGACGGCACGCCCCGCTGCTCCTGCCCCATGCACCTGGTGTTACTACAGGATCTGCTCAACTGTGGAGGTGATCAGTCAGTCCCATCAAAGACTTGTTACTTTTCTACATGAGATTTTTCCTTTTCTACTTAATGAAACTTTCTATGTGAAAAAACCCTTTATTAGTGCAGATTTCACCTTAGTGGCCCAGTGGCTGTATGGGTGGGTAGCATGGTGCCTTTATTTATACAGGATTGAAGACTGGTAGGTTTTCAATGCGTTGCCATGGAGATGGTTCCATAACCTACCAGAAGGTCTAAAAGATTTACCCCGGAGCATCATAAGTTGCACAATGCACTTTTAAGCTCATAGAGAGAAGTGGCCATAGAGAAGTGTCAACAGCCTTAGAACTTAGCTCAGGGTGAGACAATAGAGAGGTAACTAGGGCTGGGTACCGTTCAGGTTTTTTCGATACGAGTACTTTAACGATACTTGGTTTACGATACCGATACCTTTTTCAATACCTTTTTCGATACCTATACTAAATTATTGGTCATCTAGCTGTTTTGAGTTAAGATTTAGTGGCTCATTTGACCTAATTCTAACCACTTGTTTTGACTTTCTTCAATAGATTTCTGCCTTTTTTATTTAAATTAATTTGCCAATGGGGTCAGAAAATTGGTCTTTTGGCAGTTTTATTTTCCTAATTCAAGTGAGATTGAAATGAAATAAACCAAATAATCTAGATGACAGTAGTAAATGTGTCTAATCTAGTCAAAACTGCTCTAAACAAGACTAATATTCTCAATCGAGTCATTTATCCTCATGCTTGATTTTAGTTTTGTTGTAGAACCATAAAACAGAACAATAATGATCATTTATTATTATTTCTTTTAGTGTTTTTATCATTGATTTGAGCTGAAACACCTTAGCCCTTTCTTTACTGCAGTCTCAGACCCACCAGGAAGACAAATTTGCTTTCTAAAGATAAATATTTTTTTGGTACCTGTTTTCGGTACCAATTTATTTTTCGATACCGGTAGTACCTTCATTATTTTTTCGATACCGTACTGGTATCGTTTAACGGTACCCAGAACTAGAGGTAGCGAGCCCTATTAAGTATGAATAGGCTAAGATGTTTTCCAACCTTTAGTACCAAGAAAGGAGGGACTTAGAGGTTAACTCCTCCTCCTGGTTTGCGCCTAAGAGACACACAAGCGTGTTTAAGTCTTTATTCGCTGAGGAAGATCTTTGGACTAAGATCGAAACGTCCTACACTTCAACTACAGAGTACAGACAAAGACTGGAGAATCTTGGCCTACGATGGACAACTCCTGTACGACTGAGAACCTACACAGACTCGTATGTGTGTGTTTATGTAAGCTCTCAGCCGTACAGGAGTGTTCCATTGTAGACAAAAGTTCTTAAGCCGTCATCGGTGTGTTGCAGACTTTTTTCATGAGTTATAAACATGTTAAACACAAGATCATGTGGTAAATCTGCTGTGATGTACTTTACACTGACAGCTCCAAATTCATTTTCTTTCAGACTCTTTTAGACAATGCTACATGCTACTGTATTATCTGTACTGTGTTGTTTACATGTTGTGGAGATTTCTTCTGAAACCTCAAGAGGCTTTGTCAAACTATTCAACAGAAAGCAGAATATATACCAATGTCCTCAAATGTCGTTGTAATTTAGTACACCAGCTCATGTGGGAAGCAGCTGTAGCCCATAGTTCTAAAATAAAGCATGACTCTCATCACTCACTCACATCAGTGCCCCGTGTCCCTCCACACAGACCCTCCCACCTGCTCCACAGAGCAGTTCACCTGCTCCACCGGCGAGATCGACTGTATCCCGATGGCGTGGCGCTGTGATGGTTACCCCGAGTGTGACGACAGGAGCGATGAGGAGAACTGTCCTGTGTGCTCCGCCTTCCAGTTCCAGTGCGACAAAGGAGGCTGCATCGAAGCTCAGAGACGCTGTAACGGAGAGCCGGACTGTGCTGACCACTCTGACGAGCAGGACTGTGAACGTGAGTTTCTGTTAGGTATTAGCTCATGCTTTGCTCTTCTACGCTATAGGCTGTTTTTGAAAGCTAGAGAAACGTAGCCTCCTAGCATATTTAGTGATTTTTTTAAATTGAGATTTTATCTTCATTCTTCTCTCAAACAGTGCTGCATCTTTTTTGTTACAATCACAAAATCATCTTCTGTTGTCTCCTTTAAGAGGGTTTCTATTCAATTAATCTGTGTAGGTTCTCAGTCGTACAGGAGTTGTCCATCGTAGGCAAAGATTCTTCAGTCTTCATCTGGACTCTGTAGTTGAAGTGTACACTGCAAAAAGTCATATCTTAGTAAGTTAAGTAATCTAGAAATTAGTTAAATTTTCCTGAAATAACTATTTGTCCTTGGTTTGAGAAACTAATTTCAAGATGCTTGTCCATGGGGCAAGATCGTTACACTAAGATTAAGAATAACAGTCTCAGCACACTCAAAATTAAACAAAAATAACTTGAAATAAGATTGTTATTGGTGTTTTGCCTAATTCAAGTGTAAAAATCTTGCCCCATGGACAAGTAACTTGAAATTAGTTTCTCAAACCAAGGACAAATGTACTTATTTCAAGAAAATTTAGCTCATTTCTAGATCACTTAACTGACTAAGATATAAGTTTTTGCAGTGTAGGACATTTCGGTATTTAATTAGATGTGAATAGTCCAAGATGTTTTTCCAGCCTTTAGAGCCAAGAGAGGTGGGACTTCTCCTCCTACTGGTTTGTTCTTAAAAGACCCAAAAGCGAGTCAATTTCTGCTCAATGCTGACAAAGTTCTTTGGATGAAGAGCGAAATGTCCTACACTTCAACTACAGACTGAGTACAGATGAAGACTGAAGAATCTTTGCCTCTTTTCAATTAAATTAACTAATTGAATTTTCACTACAATGAATGATGACATGAGGTATTGAGGAAAAACAAATAAATCAGGGATGAAATGTTGGGCTATCTCTTAACAAGTCACTCAGATTAAAATAATGTATGTTTGAGGATGACTGCTTCCTGATACCAACCTTTGCCTTCTGCAGTTATTTGTGCTCCAAACCAGTTTCGCTGCGGTGACAACCGATGTATTACTAAAAAACAACAATGTGACAACTACTCGGACTGTGCTGACGGATCAGATGAACTCGAATGCGGTAACGGCATTGACTTCTAAAATACAAATTAAAGTTGTCTCATGTTCGTCCATCAGTGCTTATGCTTTGTTGTCTTCTCGCAGACTTTATCTCGACCTCCTCCACTGGCATCCCGACCACAGGCTCCAGCACCGTGGGCCTGGTCATCGCCATCATCCTGCTGGTGTTTGTGATCAGCGGGGCGTACTTCGTGTGCCAGCGCGTGGTGTGTCGCCGATACAAGGGTCCCACCAGCAGCTTCCCTCACGAGTACATCAGCGGGACGCCCCATGTGCCCCTCAACTTCATAGCTCCCACTAACACGCAGCATGGCGCTTTTCAAGGTAAACGTCAAACGCAAGTCGGTTAGGATCTTTTGAGAATATTAAGCAGTACATTACTTTGGAATAGTTCACTGCTTACAATATTTTTTGTTAGACCAGTGAATGTACTTGGCCAAGGAAGCCAAATTTACAATCCAATATGCAAACATGTTCTACAGTCATGATCTGTTACAATACCAAGGCCTGTAGAAGAGGAAGCATCTCAAACATCTCTAAAAACATATCTCTGTGGGTCATCAGTTTTAGACTCTATGCAGAAAGCCCAAATATACTAGAAAAAACTAGAACTCAAGAGCCCAAAAACTAGAAAAGCTCTTGCTGAGTGCAGGCAATATTAAAAGCTGATAACCACTAGCAATATACACAACAGATGGAAATTTGTACAGTATCTAACTAATAACTATATGATCTGCAGTGACTGTTTATATTACATCTATGGATTTGGGTCTATGCCATTTTGCATTGTGTGATGCAGGTATCTCCTGTGGAAAGTCCATCATGAGCTCAGTGAGTCTGATGGGCAGCAGCAGCAGTGGAGCTCCTCTCTACGACAGAAACCATGTGACCGGGGCGTCCTCCTCCAGCTCGTCCTCCACCAAAGGAGCGTTCTACCCGCAGGTCCGACAGTCACATCTGTACACACGTCTGTACACATCTGTACACAGTTCTGTCTGGCACTAACACCGTTATATTGTGTTTGTAGATCTTAAACCCCCCTCCGTCTCCAGCCACAGACCGCTCTCTCTACAACACAGAGGTCTTCTACTCCTCCAACAGCCCCTCTACCACCAGGTCCTACCGGTAAGAGTGTTATCATTCAACATTATTATTTTCTTACAACCATGATTGTGTAGAATTAGAAGGGTAATTATAGTTTTCCTTCAATATCTGTGTACACTGGTGATTTAATGTAAGTGTTGGATTTCCTACTCGAGCTTGAAAAGCACTGTATAGATTGAGACCATTTACCAACACTGACATGTTGTAATGTAATGTACTTTTAATTGTAGTCCCACTTAAGTACACCCACACATACTGTATAGTATACATATATTACTAACCAGTGTTCACTAGTGTTACGTTGCTGCGCTAATCTACTGTATTATGAGAGTAATGCATTAGAGTACTCCTGTGTTACTAATAATTCACATTTATATTATAGTTTTTATTTGCCGATCATGTTTTCCCAATGCTGAAAGCTCTGAACCACGCAAACAACAGCTTGATATCAGTAAATGCATAAATAATAGTGTGATAAATCAGCTTCTCTCAGCTTTATGTTTTTACACTGACACACTACAGCAGGGGTAGGCAGGTTTGCTCGATGGAGGGCCGGTTTCTTCATAGTCAAAACAACAAGGCACAAATTAAGCTAAAACACTATTTCAAGAAAATTTGAGTGATTTTTAGATAAGTTTGTGTGTTTTGTGGAGTGTTTTGCCTGGACATTTTAAAGAAATTGACAGTACTTTCTTACTTACTTATTTGTTGTTGATTTGTGCAGTAATATTTCCCTAAATCATCTTAGGGTCAGAGGTTCTATACTCGAGGGCCGGATTTGGCCCCTGGGCCTGACGTTGCTTACCCCTGAACTAAAGCAACAGCCCACAATAAGATTCATCAACATTATACCACACCCAAAAGCAATGAAACAGTTGATACTTAGCTGAAGATGAGCACATTGGTTTTTGCAGAGTTTGTCAACAAACTCAGTGAGTTGCTCTGATAAAGAAAAAACATAAACTACAGAATCTCTTTTGTACTTTGCTTTTTATATAATACCAGTCATCCAAAGTGCTGCAAAGTAAAGGACAAAATTTCAAGCAAAATAGGGACAAAATAACCTACTTTTAGGACGTAAACACTCACCAAGACCTCAGAAGCGGTAAAGTGGTAAAGAGACTTCTCTCTGATGGCCCTGGGAGCAGGAAATACTGAGGCTAGTTACTTTGTTGAAAAAGTAACCAGTACTAGATTACTTGAGCATGTTATGTTACCTGTTACTTTACAAAACTAATGTTAGTTCTCGAACGCGCTACTAGGTCAGGAGTTACCCCACCACTGATACAATGCACAGAACTGAAATAACTTTCTTTCCTCCAGGCCGTACCACCCGGTGCGTGGAGCTGCTCCCCCCACCACGCCCTGCAGTACAGACGTCTGTGACAGCGATTACACCCCTCACGCCCCGGTTGGACTGGGCTCCTCAGCGGGGCGCTGGAAGATGAATGGGTACGCCAGCCACGGCAAACACAACAAGTACTACATGGATCTGAACTCAGACTCGGACCCCTACCCCCCTCCGCCCACGCCCCGCTCCCAGTACTTGTCCGCAGAAGAAAGCTGCCCTCCATCGCCCTCCACCGAGAGGTCCTACTTCCACTTGTGCCCCCCGCCTCCGTCCCCCTGCACAGACTCTTCATGACCCAACACCGTCACAAACTCGCCATAGAAACTCTCATGTGCTGCTGCTCTGTACCGTCTGTGAAGCTCCTCTGGTGATCACTCATCATTCCAGTCGTCCGGGCACTGTGGGACGTCCAGCAACACCCCAACAGCTGCTTCTCAAATCACCAGGCCTTACATAATGTCTTTTAAATGAAAATGGTGCTGAATGACTCATTTTCTTTGAGTGAGTTGAATAAGGTTACCACATTGTTGAACACAGTCAAAGAAAATGACTATTTCGTATTGACAATGACGAAATTTCAAGTATAGCCAAGAGCGAGTGATTTGCTTGCACCGTCACACTTTGACCAGCCCCCTTTGGACCTTCATTCCGACGGACCTCGTCCACGTAGAAACAGCGCACACCACCGCATTCGTGTCTAAGCCGCGTGAGCCACAAGATGAGTGAAACCTTACAGACTTTTCATTTGTAAACAAAGCAAGGGATGGATGTGTAGATCCTGGAACATTGGAATCCCAGAATGTCTGAATGAATGTCGTTGCGAATGGAAAAAACAGGACTTATGGCCTAGTAAAAAAAAAACTTTAATATACTCACCATGTAGTTGCGGTTGAGCGTTTTCATTTCTGTATGATATCATGTATGAAACCACCACGCCAAATGTGTATAGATTGTATATATGTGTAAAGAGGTTATGTCATTGTGTCTTGTGAATCTGATCCTGTCCTGTTCACCAAAAGTATGTTTGCTGCTATTATGTGAATATTAGTGAAGAATTTATGTGTACACAGAAAGCCCCAAAGTACCACTTAAAAGAGTAGTTTGTAAAGCCATTGAATAACAGATTGTCCATCGTTGTTTGTATATTTGTGTCTAGACCTATACTATCACTCTGACCTCTAGAAAGATGAAATGCTCCACTTCACACAGAAACGAGATTGTGTGTAGAGCTTCTCTCGTTGACGGCTGACAACAAGACATCTCTCAACGCTCAAAAACCTCCGTGTTCATTATTTATTGAACTAATTTGTTGAGATTTCGAGTATTTCCTGTCTTCGTAGCCTTTACTATGTACTGCCCGGACCAGCGAGCACTGCCAAGAGCACTTAAACAAAGAGGAGTTAGCTACCTCAGCCGATACTTCACTTCCCGGACAATACTTTTCTGCATCTGGTCCGCAGCCTATAGACTGGATATTGTTAGAAGGTGGCATTCAACACAGCGCAAAGTGCTATGGATATTTTCTTATGTACATGTACAAATTGTAACACAAAGGTTGCCTGTAACTTTCAATAACTCAGTCCTGCACTTGACAGATGTTTTGTTCCTTTTTTGTATAAAATAACTTGCAGTCAGACGAAGGGACAGTGCGTTACTGGTTTAAACAAGTACTTTAGCATGAACTGAAGGACAGTCACAGTGTGGGGCATGCTGTGTTCCAACAGTTACTATTTGTGCCCCATCTCTCATTGTTATCTGAAATCAAATTGATAACACAAACTCACTTGATGCTAGTGAAATGGTGGAAAAAGTGGATTTGTCATGTTTATCTTTAGTATGTGTATCTTTATTGTGATGCCACAAATGCCTTTTCCTGGTTTAAACAAATGAATATGTGGCCCCAGTTAGTTTTAGACAACAGAATGATGTCTTTGAGTCAGCCCCTTCACTTTCTGAGCTAAGGCCAAACCACTGTCAGTCCAACACCTGATAAACTTTTATTGTAATGTCAGCTAAATGCTTTTTGCAATTACTTGTGATATTTTTGTATCAAAAGCATTTATATAATAAAGGATCTATTTTAAAGATGTTGTACTTTCTATAGATTTTTATACATTAATATATAATATTATATAATAATTAGGGCTGCAAAGCTTTAACTCACGATTAATCAAAGAATAATGAATGGATTAATCGCAAATTAATTACACATGTTTTTACCGAACAAACTCCAAAGAAAGTGGTGTTTGGTAAAGTAAATTTACTTTAGGCATTTGTATAAATCAGTGTTTCTCTGGTGTGTCAGTGAGACCTCACCATTCCACGACAAGCCACGCCCCAAAAATACATTCAATTTGTTATTTATATTGTAAGATACTAGAATTTTCCACAAACATTAAATCAGCCTAATAAGCTGAAATCGTAATCAAAATTATTAGCTTAAAATCTTGTTTTATGTCAGGGAAATAATTAATCATAAAATAATAAAATGACAGCACCAATACTAACACTAATACTTTAGATCACAGTGCGGCATAGCAGGCCCGCTACAACAAACTGTCTGAAGCAGGTTAGCCTGTTGCGCCACCTGCTGGTCACGTATAGATTTTTATCTTTCATTGTCATTGAGTTTAAAGTAAGTCTCGGGGGCCCCATGCAATCTGCATAGGGGGCGCCGTTGAGCGGTTTGTCTTACAGACTTTAAATAACTCAAATATTTGCCAACTGTGATTGTTTGGTCATATAATATGGAATTTTTGTGAATATTTAGGGGATCAAAATTGGGGTGAAATGTCCACGACAGCAGAAATGCATTTATTAACCCTTTATTTATGGGCAGAAAGACCAACGCAGAGTGACGTGTCTTTGATATGTTGTCACCTACAACAGAGAAGGGCCATAGGATTTTTTTCACAAGTCCATATCAAACAGGTGATTAAATGTACATTTTTCTTGTGACTGTCATACAATGGGAGGTGGGCCAAAGCATTCAAAATAGGGCATGGGTCTAATGAAGTTAAGTTGTTGTCCGCGCTCTCTTTGTTACTGTTTTTAGTTTACCTTTAGCCTTTTGCACATTGATAATTTGTTCCTACTCGGCCCCCACCCAAGATAGCAGCAGCAACTAGTAATACATCTGTCAAATAGATTGTTGCCAATTGACTTCATATTGTGTGACAATTCCAGGCGGGAGTCGTACCTCTGGTCTTGCTGTGATGCTGGTGCCTCAGGCCCCAAGCCATGATTAAAATGTATCTGACTAGTGACAAAATGAGGCTGAAATGAATTTACCGGTTCCTCCGTCGATTCCAATGATCTCATGATGTTCTGCAACTACAGCAAAGCCCGAGCTTGAATCTAACATCAAAACGCTTTTTTTTTTTTTTTACTGAAAAATAAATAAATAAATTGACCATTATTCCAAAATGTAAGGGAGAAAAGACTATTTACCGGCGTTTTAATATTTAGAATTAGCATTTTTAAATTTAGCTTATTGAATTTGGTATTGTATTTGAAGCAGTGGTGGCAGAGTACTTAATAAAGTGCAGATACAGGACCAAGTAAAAGTATCAGCTTAAATTTCTACTTAAGTAAAAGTATAAAAGTATCCACTGTAAAATGTACTTTATAAGTAAAAAGTAGAGATTAATGTGCAATGTCAATCAAACTAGGATTAAACCAGGTCTAAACCAAGACTAAACTAGGTCTAAACCAGGAGTAACCTAGACCTAAACTAGGTCTAAACCAAGACTAAACCAGGTCTAAGCTAGGCCTAAACCAGGTCTAAATTAGATCTAAACCAGGACTAAACTAGGTCTAAACCATGTCTAAACCAAGACTAAACCAGGACAAAACTAGGTCTAAACCAGGACTAAAATAGGTCTAAATGGGTAAATCACTAAACCAAGTCTAAACTGGGACTAAACTAGGTCTAAACCAGGAGTAAACTAGGTCTAAACCAGGTCTAAACAAGGTCTAAACTAGGTCTAAACCAGGACTAAACTAGGTCTAAACTAGGACTAAACCAGGTCTAAACCAAGACTAAATCAGGACTAAACTAGGACTAAACCAGGTCTAAAACAGGACTAAACTAGGTCTAAACCAGTCTACACAAGGTCTAAACTAGGTCTAAACCAAGACTAAACCAGGGCTAAACCAGGTCGAAACAAGGTCTAAACTAAGTCTAAACCAGGACTAAACTAGGTCTAAACCAGGTCTAAACAAGGTCTAAACTAGGTCTAAACCAGGACTAAACTAGGTCTAAACCAAGACTAAACCAGGACTAAACTAGGTCTAAACCAGGTC
>OMNZ01051192.1:0-25765 GCA_900303255.1 Lesueurigobius sanzi
TATTTAAATTAATTTACCAATGGGGTAAGAAAATTGGTCTTTGGGCAGTTTTATTTCCCTAATTCAAGTGAGATTACCTTAGAATCAGAAAAAATTGTCAAGAAATAAACCAAATAATCTAGATGACAGTAGTAAATGTGCCTAATCTAGTCAAAAAAGACTAATATTCTCAAATCGAGTAATTTATCCTCGTGCTTGATTTTAGTTTTGTTGTAGAACCATAAAACAGAACAATAATGATCATTTATTCTATAAAATACTGTTTCTTTTAGTGTTTTTATCATTTATTTGAGCTGAAACACCTTAGCCCTTTCTTTAATGCAGTCTCAGACCCACCAGGAAGACAAATTTGCTTTCTAACGATAAATATTTTTTCGGTACCAATTTATTTTTCGATACCGGTAGTACCTTCATTATTTTTTCAATACCGCACTGTTATCGTTTAATGGTACCCAGCCCTAGTCATGCTAGATTGAAGGTGGGTCTCAAAGCTGTAAGAGCTGAGAGCCACTGTGCTGGAAGACAGAGTTATGAAAATATTCTATGCATGACCCAAATTATAGTGTTAAAACTCTTTTTACGCAATGACATTATTTTAGATAATTAATTTAACCAGTGCGCAAATGTGTTCTTTTTACCAAATTAAGATAAATATTCATGACACAGAGAAAAGGGCTGAGTTGTTGCCAATTTTACTTCTGGAAAAATGTTTGACAGCTGTTATGTAAGCAAACAGAACATCCCCCCCCCTGACAGAACAGAACACGTTTACCCACATAATTGCATTCTTTGCTCAATCCAGTTTTTTTCCCCACTTTTCTCATGCCGTCAAGATTTAGGATAGCGGCACTGCCAGACCCACTTGAGCAAAACATCTAAATAGGTCACAGAAAGTAACAGACTTCCCCAAAGGCAACATACGCCCAGTTCCAGTGAAAATTAACTTATCAGGCTAAAAACGGGATATAAAAGTTTGAGCCAACTTGTCACTCAAGTCAAGTCCATACTTAATGTGCTTAAAATGGATGCCAAACAGGATAAAAATATTTTTCAGCACAGCGTTTCACGAACAACCAAAAAAAAAAAAAAAACTAAAAGCAGTTCACCGAAAGGTCCATATTTGTCAGTTCAGTAGCAGCAGTTATTACGACCCTGGTCCCGGTCGGGCACGCTCTCCTTCAGTCCTTATATTCGGTGTACTTCTTTGCAGAACCGTGCACTTTGCTCGCGGGGTATTTCAACCTATTCAGCGCCATTTTGCGGAGCACGGCGCTGGGTAGGTCCACGCCGCACTTCTCCGCCAGCTCCACCAGGTAGATGAGCACGTCGCTGAGCTCGTGGGCCAGCTGCTCCCGCTCGGCCTCGCTCCAGTCCGGCAGCCCCTCAGCCACCTCTCCCTTCCACTGGAACAGCTCCGACACCTCGCCCACCTCCAGGAAAACGGAACAACAAATTTATAAAGAAGCCGTTTACTAAATAATTGTTTAAAATGAGATTATATCCTTAGAGAGAGTCTTTGAAAAAGACATAACGATTAGATGTAAATACTTAGTTCCAGCAAAAACAAAAGAACTTTAAAATCATTAATAATATTTCCCAGACTAATGACCTTTTAAAATAGATTTAAAATGGATGTAGGTTTTTGTGAAAGTGAAAATTTGGACCATCTTTTCATCCATCAAGGTTTTGGCTTGATTTTCAGCAATGGGCTTGCTCTAAAAGGAATATATTGTCAGTCTTACCATAAATAGGATACCGATACCACAGATTTTTCAGGTATCGGTATCGGCGAGTACCTGAACCAAAACCTATCTGATACTACAATGTGTTTTTCTGGGCTCTGCAGACACAAAACCCTCTAAAGATCACAGCAGATACATTTGTGTTTCCTTTTTTCCTTCATTTAATCTTTAGAGTGGAAACAGAACATTGACAGAGTACATTTTATCTGCAGAATGAGCCATATGCAATGGGCTTCGGAGTCGTTTTACAGACTTTTGCTAGTGTTTTTATTTACACCGTGGTATCGGAGCAGTACTCAGTATCGGCGAATACTCGAAGTCCAAATATCGGTATCGGATCGAATGAGAAAAAGTGGTATCGGAACAACACTAACCATAATTACATCAAATTTGGATTTTTCCTAAACAATTAATTTGATTTTGGCATTAATAACTGATTTGTTTATGTATGTAGTGTTTGCCTAAGCAAATTTATGTATAGTTTTGCCTAAGCAAACACTATACATAAATGTCAATCCTATGATATTGTTCAAAACAAAACCAAATATTACTAATTGGAGAAATTTGTTCGTAAAAATGTTACTCTGTTTTTATTAATTTAAAAGTAACCGCTTGTGTTCTTTTAAGTTCATTTTTTATTTTGTTCATTTTTTTATTTTATTATATTTTATTTTATGTGCATCATTTTGGAAATTAACATTTGTACTATCCCCATTTTGTTTGTGTTAGCTTGAATAAAAAAGAAAAACCTCGCCCACCTCGCCGACCATGGCCAGGAGCAGGTTACGCGGCTGGTGAAACTTGTTCCAGTCTCGCTCGTCGGTGAACTCCGCCTGCATCCGCCGTATGTCCTCCATGGTGGGCTCCGGGCTGAAGGTAAACCTGCTGCTGCCTTCAGCCTGCTCCACGTGGCCGTTGTTTTGCAGCTTGGAGTTGGGAGCAGTAGTAGTTGAACCCTCCGCCGCGACCACGCCGTTCATCTTTGTCTCTTCGCGAGCTTCTTTCCCGTTTGTGGCCATCATTTTGTTACTGCGGACGACGCTGCAGGGATTGTATTTTGTGGGAGGCTCGGAGCTGAGTAAACGATGACAAACTACTCAGCACCTGTGTATAACGTGAAGAGAAATCCCGCCAGTTGCTGAAAAAGGAAGTGACGCAGCTTCCGTAGAAAACCACGACTGCTTTACTTTATGGACGTATGGCAGGGGCGGGGGGAGGAGGGATGGTACGGGGGAGGGAGAAAAGAGGGGGTAAAAAAAAAAAAAAAAAAAATGTCACTATGTGGTGTATACTTGTTTAATGTTAACCCGTTGGAATGACACAAATACCAATTAAAAAAAAGAAAAAAAAGAAAACCACGACTGCTTCCGCGTATTGGGATGTGTAGTTTTTAATTCCAGCCTTTCCGCTAGACCAACGTGTTCGCTGATGTTACAAGAAACTACATTTCCCATTCTAAACAGTACTGCGTGACAGAAGAAGCATGGCTGCCTCCGCTGCAGCAGCAAGTGAACTTCTATGTACATTTAATAAACAAATGCCTCGACTTTATCCTATATCTCTGTGTGTATTTCGGAGCATAAGCACATCGGCTACAACATGCGTCAGTCAGCCACAACAGAAACCAAAAAGGTACGGAAAACATCACAAGTGAATTGAAATACTGTTTGTCCTCAGCTAGAAAATAACAGTTCAAGTCAGAGGTAGTAAATTATGTTTTGTTGACCAATATTACGTATATTTTAGAAGTAGGGGAATGTTACGTGGATGCATGTGCTGTCTTGTCCATCTTTTGAACAACAAGGAAGATTATACATGCCATACAAATAACTTTTGTGATATTTTGCATTTGTATGGGACATGATGCTTCCCACACCTATGGTATAACAAAAGGCTATGGTTATAGATGCAAGTTGTATAATAGTGTTGTTTTAGCAATTCAAAAGGTTAGTAATTTACCTGGACAGACAAAACAAATGTACTTTTCACTGCTATAACATGGTTTAGGATTATACTATAAGAGTGACATTTTGGCTAAAATCTAGATACACAAAAAAATAGCTTTGCATGTACTTGTTTCTTGTTTGTAGTCTTTATTTCGAATTATTTCTATTATGTACAGTACAATATAAAAATGAAATTAAAAAAAAAAAGCAAAAAGAAAAAATTCGAAAAGGAGTAGGTGGAAGTAAAACTTATGTTTCCTACCCCTTTTTACAGTTTCTTACAATTTCTTTTCTTGGTTTCTTTTACGGTTTACCGATTTACAGTTTCTTTTATCTACGAGTAATAAGATTTCTTTCCAGCATTGCCGTGTTTGCAGTTCGTCAGTGTCAGTGTGTGCCTGTGTTGCAGCTCTCCCCAGCACCTGGTGGGTGTAGTGGGGTTAGAAATCCATGCTCAGATTCGCTCCAACACCAAGCTGTTTTCTGCCTCACCGGTTCGCTTCTCCTCACCCCCGAACTCCCTGGTCTCATTCTTTGACGCGTCTTTACCCGGCACATTACCTGTAAGTCTAAACTGTTATAACATTGGGTTTCAACATAATGTCCTTTGAGCTAATATTCATGTTTGTAGACACCCAGATTAGGAAAATATTGTTATCTTGTGTAAGTTTTATAATTATTTATGTGCATATATTTTTGGAACAGCTTTGCAATAGCAGTGTTGTTTAAGTCTACCAATTGCTTTTGCACTGCACAGAATGGTACAACAATTTGAGTATGTTTAAATACGCAATATAATTGAGCCCTTTTGCCTTGGCACAGCATGAGTATGTGATGTATATAATTTGTCTTCCCATTTTGTTTTAGATTTAGTTTTCTGTTTTATAAGATGCACAGTGGGCATGACATCTAAAAAAAACAAAAATAAAATAAGAGCTCTTATTATGAATGTACGTGTATGAATGGTATGTTTTGCCTGCCTGTTTGCAACAAGTAGAATATTTTTAAAGCAATTTTATGTGTAAAAATGGCCACCAAAATATGTTATTTTGTTTTTTGAATAAGCTGGTTATTGGTGACTAAATCTGTAAATATTTAAATTTCGCCTTGTTTTTCAGGGTTCAAAACTCAATAAATCAAATGTAGAGTCTCTAGGAGCCACTAAAGTGGAGATTTGTAAAAATCTCACTTTGCTGCTGTGCTCTACCACAGTTCGCCACTGCATGAAAAATGTTTCACCTGCTGTGGCTTGCCTTAGTCAAGACCAAAATTACTTGATTGCTTTCTTATAGTTCCAACTTAAACTTAAATTAGTCCAATATTGTTATGTTATTATAATGGTAATATTACAATTAGTGTTGTTCCGATACCATTTTTTCTCATCTGATCCGATACTGATATTTGGACTCAGAGTAGTCGCCGATACCGAGTACAACTCCGATACCACGATGTAAATAAAAACACTAGCAAAAGTCTGTAAAAAGATGCCAAAGCCCATAGCACATGGCTCATTCTGCATATAACATGTATTCTGTCAGTGTTCTGTTTCCACTCTAAAGATCAAATGAAAGCAAAAAAGAAAACACAAATGTATCAAAAGTATCTGCTGTGATCATTAGAGGGTTTAGTGTTTGCAGAGCCCAGAAAAAAGCCCAGAAAAACACATTGTGGTATCGGATAGGTTTTGGTTCAGGTACTCGCCGATACCGATACCTGAAAAATCTGTAGTATCGGCATGAAATCCGATACCAGTATCGGTATCGGAACATCCCTAATTACAATATTACGTTCTGTTTGTGCACACGTGTCTTCAGGTCCTGAACAAGCGCTGTGTGGAAGCAGCAGTCATGACGGGCCTCGCTCTCAACTGCACTATCAACCAAAAGTCACTGTTTGACCGGAAACACTACTTCTACGCTGACCTCCCTGTAAGTCCCTGACTCAACTCGCACAAACCATCTTGTAGCTGCCAAATAACCGTACTTAAGTACCATTGTCCAGTACATTACCCTGCCCTATGGATATGAATGGCATAAGCTGTCATGTACCTCTCACTTCCCCTCGTGAACTCCTGTAGTGTATGGCCCTCGCTGAAGCGGATAAAATGCAATTCGCAATTTCAAGGTTCTTTTTTTTCCTTCAAAGTATCAGCTCATTTTCTACACTGCACTCCTGTTTTTACATTATCCACAGGTCATTTGCTTCTGTGCTGATCATTTGGATTGCCACTTCTTAAACACATCATTATTTTAATTGTCACTGCAATCAGCCAGCATCGTCGGATCTCACAAAGTTCTGCAATTTACCGGAGACTGTAGCTGTTAAATGGAATATAACCAATGGACAAGACTCAAGGAGATGTTAGGAGCTGTATAAGAATGTAGTGAGCTATTATAGACGTACTTCAAAAGAGCTGTTTCTTTTAAAGTATTGAATGTAATGCAGCCAAAACTTATTGAAGCCGGAGGAAGTTTACAATAAGCTCGCACCCCTTGAACACCTCATAGTGACATTCATGTGCTTTGACATTGATTGATGGTTTGGGTCATCGTTGGATCTGTGTGTACGTGTGTGTGGACTCAAATTAGACCGTTGCTCTTTTCTCGTGTACTTGTTTGTGATTACATTTTGGATTGTGCAGTTACCAAGATCAGATCAGTGCATTTTACGCTTTGAAACAGAAGCATCAGCAACAAGAATACGGACAAACTAAATTCTGAACTGTTAATCTAATACAAGCATAATGTGTGCGATTATGCGTTTGACCTCTAACATGTTTTTAGATCTAAACTGACGGAAGAGGACATTGTGTCACCTAAACTGCAGCATGAAGTGATTTGTTAACCAGCATTTCCATTTCCATTTCATGCAATCTGTTAGAGGTACAATTGGACAGTATTAATTAAATAGATGATAGATTGCCTTCTTTCTTCATTTTTTAACATTTGCCACAATGACTTTGGGCCACTATAGGGACAGGAAAAGGGTGATATGCTGGCAAACTTGTTCAACCACCCATCTTCTTCCGTGCATCCGGGGCTGTGTCGTGGGCCAACAGTCTTGAGCAGACTTCCTTCACCCCTGACGTTTCCTCCAGGTCCTCAGGGGGGCCCCCAAGGTGTTCCCAGGCAAGCTTAGAAATAGTCCCGCCAGCGAGTCCTACATCTTCCCGGGGGCCTCCTCCGAGTGGAACATGCCAAGAACACCTCGCAGTTGAGGGGTTCAGGCAGCAGACCGAACTCACTGTGGATGAGACGTGACTCTACTTCAAGCTTCCCCAGAGTAACTTAGCGCTCTTTCACCAAAGCACCTCCAAATCTGAGGCCATGGTTCTTTGATCAGAAAAAAGGCGGTTTGCCCTTATCGGGTCCGTGGAGTGTCTCTGCCTCAAGTGGAGGAGTTAATTTATCTCTGAGTCTTACACACAGTATTTGTGTTTAAACTGTTGTGCACCTGGTTCCCACATTCTAAAAGTATAAGATAGCGCAAAGTGCAATAAAAATAGCATTTTTAAATATAACAATAGAACTCAAGGGAAATGGATGAAAGATTTTTCCAAACCTTTTGACATGAGCACTTCGATTTACCAGTCTACATAAGTGATGTTCCTGCTCCTCGATAACTGAACTACGCAAAGATCGACTAACCTTCGAAGCCTCAAGGTAATTTCGCTGCCAGTGTGAGTGACATTTTAGACTTCAGATTCAAGAGGCAAAATGTCAAGGGACCTCAAAGATAACTTGCCCTACTGTGGCTCATTCAATTTTCACATTCTTGTGGAGAGAAAGGTATTAAAGAGTGCACCTGTTGGATTATGCATGGTACGTCTCTTCGCTGTTAAATGGTTTCTTCAAAAAGCTTGGACTTTTAAAGCAAGTTCATTCAGACTGAGGGGAGGTTTTTTGAAACATTTCTTTTGTTTTTCTGCTTTGTAAAAGGGATACTGTATTAAGTAGGTAGGTCTGTTGTTCCCCCTCACCCACTCCCCTCACACGCCCGTCCACAAGCTGCCCTGATGATGCTTTCAAAGGGAAATTGAAGCTCATTTATCTTATGTGCAGCATAACATACTAAATAAGTTATGTGGCGTTGATGCTTATATTTATTTGATTAACTACAACCTTGATGCAAGTGTGTGTGTTTTTTGGCACATAATTGTTCCATTTAGAAGTACATTGTATAGTTCAGAAGTTATATCTCACACCCCTTGAACGCCTCATAAGCCTGTCGTGATGGTGCATTTTCACAGCTGTTACAGAAGCAAAAATGACTGTTCCCTGTAGATATGTGTCAGATGGTTTCACAGTCCACTATTTTCCGTCTATTTTTCTCTTCTGTGCTTCTGGGGGACAAAGTTTAGTTTATTTTTTTGATGGACAATGTTGTGCAGTTACGTTATGCCAGATGCACCATATTTAGCACCATGCGGAAATACCGTATTTCCCGGACTATAAGCTGCACCGGAGTATAAGTCGCACCAGCGAAAAAATGCATAATGAAGAAGAAAAAAACATATATAAGTCGCATTTTTGGGGGAAGATTTATTTTACAACATCCAAGACCAAGAACAGACATTTCCTCTTGAAAGGCAAGTTACAATAATAGCAATAGAATAGAGAACAACAGGCTGACTAGGTGTACACGTGCTACACGAAGCGTAAACAATGAACTGAAAAGGTGTCTGGTATGTTAATGTAACATATTAATTCATATTTAAGTCACAGGACCAGCCAAACTATGAAAAAAGTGCGACTTATAGACCGGAAAATACGGTAATTGTTTATGTTTAGTAGCATTGCGTCATGTGATTGTTTGGCAAGAAGCAGCATATCCTAAATGGCGTACCCAAGTAGTTTGATTGTTTAGCACGTTTGATGGAGAATTTGGCGAGGCAGATGTTTCACTCTTGCTGTGTGGTCAAAAAGTTTTATCCAATTACCTCAGAAAAGGACTGCGAAAAACGAAAGAAATGGGGAGATCAGGAAATGAAACCCTGAGGCTCCGAAGAAGGCCTGCAGCATCTGACAGTGTTTTTGAGGCTCATTTATTTATTTCTCATGTATTTGTTATTTGGAGAAGATTTTGCAATTTTGAAGTATACGTAGCTAGGCACTGAGTCATATTGTTTTCGAGGTACAACAGCCACTACATTTCCCTAAATAATTAAATAAATAAGGACACTGATCAATGTTGCAGTGAGCAGTGATGATTTGGCTGTTCTGTTTGGAGGTCACACACGGGAGATGTGTGACTCTGATTGGCCAGGTCTGATCTGTGTTTTTAGCATGATCACGGCTTTCTGTTCCTTAGAAGAGATTGGCCCAACTTTCCTTGAAACAAAATAATCATAGGTCTCCTGTCCTGACTTTTGAAAGCCTTACATTTCTTCATGTGTAAAAGGGTCCAGGGCCTTCTATCAAATAGGAAAAAATCTGTCCTCAGCAGATTTGTGGCCAAGACAGAGGCGAGTCGGACCAACGTTTTTCGTCATCCCAGATCTCATATGGGCTTTGAATAACGTTGATTACAGATTTTTAGCGTCTCTTTAAACCTCCTCCTCTTCAGATGTTAAAGGGACTCTACGGAAGTTAAAATTTTAAAAATAATACATTTTCCACCCCCTACATGCTCCAGCAATGTCCCGCGCTGTACTGTGAGCCCACACCTATCCCACTCGATTGCCGCTATAAGCCTGCACCGTCACTAGAAAGTTGCGTGTTCGGGTCAGCAGTCATTCACCAGCTTAACATGGAGACTGCAGTTACGTGGACGGCCAGAGGTGGCAGTCATGAGTATGAAAATGATCAAAGAGTCCCTTTAAAGTGCTTATA
This sequence comes from Lesueurigobius sanzi, assembly GCA_900303255.1. NCBI lineage: Eukaryota > Metazoa > Chordata > Actinopteri > Gobiiformes > Gobiidae > Lesueurigobius > Lesueurigobius sanzi. The sequence continues at coordinate 9,520 of OMNZ01051192.1, forward strand.
CAGTATATTGGGGATATCGGCGGCTAACTCTCTTGGGAGTGTTCGCACCCGCCATTGAGTTTGTTTTCTGCCACCCAACCACTCAACCACCCAACAAAAAAGATGTCAACAAAGATCCTCTTATCAACTAGCTCAGATATCACTTTACCAATTCATTTTATATGTTCATGATAATCAATATATATTTTCTTTTTATTTCAAATCCTTATCTCAAAGTGATAGTAGCATATCATCACGCTTAGGGACACCTCCTCTCCCCTCTTGCGTGTACCATATCTTCAAATTCCACCCAAATCCCCTCCAGAAGTGTCAGGATTACCTCTGGTTCCCCCCTCGCTCTCTCCCGTGTTTACCCGAGATTGCATCACCTTCCAGCGGATCCATCTTCAGCAGTTGACACACACAGCATGGGCGATAATGCCAGATTACACTTTTTATCTCCCTCCAAACAACTCAAGCAGGCAGGTCGGCCCCGAAACCCCCTCTTTGTTTGCCGGTTGGCTTTTCTCCCGTCTGCTACGCTGAGGGGATCGTCTGCCGCGGCAAAGCTCGATAAACACGATTTAATTATGCGCGGGATGGGGATATTTCGACCTAAACTTTCCATGTAATCGGCGATTGTAAAACGGAAGCAAAGAACAAGGGACAAATTATCGCGCTGTTTGAAAAATACAGTTGTAAATTGCCTTGTACATTATTGATATGTTCCACTAGAAAGCCCTGATTGCGTTTTGTAAAACACAGCAGTGGCTCATTAAATGATTAATGCGGGCTGTCTGACCGCTGTTCCTTCTGCAGAATTGGAATGGTAGCTGGGGTACATGAGGACAACTGATAAACGACCGCAAGAACACATACAGAGTGGGATCTCATTCACTGGCAATGCGCTCATGTTAAATAGTTTGTCTATTCCCGCTCAACTGACTGTGAGCTATTTGTAAAGACAGTCGTTTTTTCACTGCGTATGGCTACTGTTAAGAGTTTTCAACTACAGTAGAGCCATGGTAGTGCTTGTTTATAAAGTTGGCATGTTCCTGCACTGTGTGAAGCACGGTCAAGTTGTTTGATTTCATTGTTTGCAAAGTTTAAATAGCTATTTGTGTCTGAACTCATTCCTAGCTTTGCTTCAACTTTTCTAACATCAGTGTTTCCCATTAATAGAGGAGGAGATGGTGGCCCCCCATAGTCTAATTTTCTCCCCCATAGTCTACAAATAAGATGGACAAATGTATGACAAATGATACTTTTGGCTTCTTAGTAAGAGAAAGGGGGAACGCACACCAAAAACCTGCAGATATTCAAAAAAATCGTTTCGGCAGAGCCTTCTTCAGATCATGTTCTCTTTTTTGGAACCACAGTGCACTATTGGCTTCTTAAACATAAAAAAAATGATACTATACTGGCCATTAAGACCTGTTTAAAAATAAAATTGATGCAGTTATTGTAATTTTTACTCCAAACACCTGTCTTAACAAAAAATATTACCATTCAGATCGCCAGAAAGGAGAATTCTGTGGGAAACTACATCCAAATTCTTTCACAACTTTCCAAGTCACTTTTCAGGGTCACGGCAACAATAATGTTAACAGCAGCTCGCCTGCTACTTCGTGAGAAAAAATAAAACTTTAGAATTAATTAAATGCTCAATGTCTTTTCACAAATGTATACTTCAAGAGTTTACCGAAGGACGACAAAGACAGTTTCACTTAAATAGTAAAGTAGGTAGAAACCTGGTACAGGGCTTTTAAACAAAAGGGGCTTTGTTTTTTGTTTTTAACGTTATTATCAGAAAGAACAGACTTTGAAATGCAACAAGTATTTCTTCTTCTCTTCTTCACTGGGCCAAAGATAGTAAGTTTGTGGATTCTGTTTATTTATAATCCAAGATGTTTGAGAATTCTTGTTAACCCAGAGTTTGGCAGTGTTCGACTTGGTGTTGTTCCGATACAATGTACTTGGGCTCCGAGTAGTCGCAGTCATGCCAAGTACCAGTCCAATTCCCCATAATATAGACTACAAATGTCTAGCTGTCTGTTTAAGTGGACTTATACCATATTGGATTTTATTCTGGAGATAAAAATACTATATCTATTTGTTAATAACGTGATTCTGATTTAGTTATTACCACAACAGTGCTTTTTTATTTAATTTGTTTATTCAAAAGACCAATCTTTCATATAATTCATAAGGATAGGACTGTTGAGCTCTATTGCCAAGCTGCCTATTGTACGCAATTTTAATTTAGTTACAATTAATATGGTATTAATTTTTATAAGCTATTTACCCATCCATGTTAATTTCCCCCATGGCACACACAAGCCAGGGTGACGACGAGCCAACACCTGACCCCACCTCACTCTAAGCACATTTAATAACACGCATCAGCAGCTTCATACTAGCAATAATTAGTTCACTTCCATGATCCGAAATTCTTGTTCAGCTTGTATGGAATGACTCAGGGTTTTCCTGGGCTCACATGGGGCTTGCACTCTAAGTATAGCGATGATGCGTTGGTGAAAAGTCACAGGAAGCGTCGGGCCTGTTCGGATCGGAGCTTGTTAGCGCCCCGGCTGCTCACGCCGTAATTGGGAAAGCATAACGTGACCATAGCAGCATCTTATTAAGCACAAACAGCCCCCGTGTTCATTAGGGACACTGCAGCGGATGATTTATCATGCAGGGAATGGTGAGAGGCTTGATTTGCATTCACATGGGTTTCTCAGCTCACTGTTTTGGGGGGAAAGAGTGGAGAGTTTATTGACGAGGGGATACAAATGAGGCTTCAAAAAGTGTTGGATGAAAACTACTTATTGTATTGAAGGGAGAAATGCTTATTAAACATCTAACAACATAGTGGAATGATCTATGGGGAGTTTTTTGGGGTTTTTGTTTAGCTCACTGGCTTTCAACTCTCCTCCACTGCTGTAAGAGAGAAACAGTTTTATCAGTGTATCTGCAAAACCTCGACTAACTATTGATAGATGTTTTAATATGGCTATTTGGGCTCCCTTTCAAGTGTTAAATCATAAAGAAAGAAATTATAAATTGATTCATAATATCCCATTTTATTGATTATTCACAGCATGTAAACACATAGAACTGCAGCATCCTTTTTGTTGAATAAGGCCCCTGTTTCAGTAGCCAATGCACACAACTTGATAATATACCTTGAAATTTGCAGTATTTGGGGTCACGGACCACACTTGAAAGTGTGGAACTGAAAATCTCATACAGTCGCATTCCCATCTACTGTATATTCACTTTATACAAGTTTTGAACATAAATCTGCAAAGTCAAGCCTTTAATATTGAAAAGGATCAGGAAGAAACTTAATAAATCTTTCTTTTGTTGAAATATCATTTTTACTACTGACTTTTTGGTTTGTCCATAATAAATATTTAGTGTTGTGGCGATTTCAAGAGTTTGCATAAAGGTAAGGTAAATGCCGTTGTCCCCATTGGGAAATCTGATGCATCTTTCAATCCCACTGTGGCAACCTGTCCAGAACATCGGGAACACGGCGTGATTAATTGTTCAGTGGCTCAGCTCCACATATTGAGCAAGATTCATGGTCAGGAGTACCTAGTTGTGCATGTTTTGGTTTGATTGAGGAAAACAGGGACAACATACAGTACAAGCTCGCCACAGAAAGGACCTCCTTGCTGTGAGCCATTTAGTACACCCATGCTACAGCGTTTGCTCGCAACTTGCTCTAATATGAAATGAGTGTTTCGAAAGGTGTCAGGTAAATTTAATCTCATCACAAAAACGCCTTTCCCTTTTCCTTCCTCTGGATTGTCGCAACTGCTTACATTTTAGCGCAGACAGGGTTTTTTTTTTTTTTTTTTTTTCATCGAAGATTATGTCTGGAATAAGGATTTCATGTAAGCTGCCACTGTATTTATCAAATCCTGCAGATTTAGTGATGATCCCGGCTGAGGAGAAGAAAAATTGAAAACCGAAATCCCCACAGCATATTTTTGATCCTTGCGCTGGTGAAGGAAGAGACGAGGAGGAGATTGATTGTGTCGCTCAGCCACATGGTACAAACTGTCGCTGACTGAGGGCCCCCACCCCTCTATACCCCCTCCATCAGTAGGATCAATGGGAATGTTTCTTGGGTTAATATAAAGACTTTCATAAGAATTAACTTTGGTGAAATATCCATAAAATGAGGAGAGTGATTTTTTTTTTTTTTAAGAAAACAATCAAGCTGCCTCCCCTCCTCATTGGATCTGAAAGCTCCTCCCCTTTTCCTTCAGGCCCAGGCATCATTCTATTAAATTTGCATTACATTTAGACTTAAAAACTATCACTTTAATAATTTATTATATATTTTTAATGGTCAGTAGCTATTAGATAATATCCCTACTGTATGTTCCAAGGGTAGCTCTTCACTGCATCTGGTGGTTCAACCTATACAAAGTCTACAGCATTTTCTAAACCAGGGTTTTCCAAATGTTTCAGGCCTGTACCCCTTGTATCACCACAAATGATTAGCATAGATAATATCAGACAATAAAAAGTGGTTAAAGGCGCTATACCTGATTTTTCATATATATTTTTTTTAATTACAAATAATGAAAGAAAGACGGAGCGAGTCAAATAAATTGTTAGTTGTGGTCCAAACACATTCCTAACTTTTCTAACACATTTCTAAAATCCCATTTCTTCTTGGAGATGAGCTTATCAGCACATTTCACAACTGGCGGGGTCACTTTTTAGGCTCATAGTCACAGAAATGCTAGAAAACCAGCCTACAAACCCTAAAATTGACAATAAATGCTTTATATTTAGATGCACTGTATTATTTCCACAGATGTTTGAGTTTGCAATATACTAAAGGAGGACAAAATCTATTTCATTCCACTGCAAGGGGGAAAAAATCAGCCATAGTCCCTTTAAATGATTTCTATTTATGTGTTTTATTGTGTGTTCTGTTTTCAGTCAATTACATTATCAACATTTTTTCTTTTTAATATGTTGAAATAATCTTGGGACCCCCAGCTCAGTGACTGTCAGCTGAAGATCCCATGGCATTATATGGTAACTGTCAAAATGCAGATGTATAGTGTTAGTTTATTGTCAATTTCTCTAATTCCTGGGCCAATCCACATGAAACAAACACTGTCACAAAGTTCAATGGGAGACCCATTCACGAAACAAACTTACGAACCAATTTGTTCTTAAGGCCGACTTAAGCAAATCATCTCTCTTTAAGAACAGTTTTGTCTTTTTAAGAATGCTTCGTGAGTCAGATTTAAGTTTTTCTTAAGTTTCTCCTAAGTTGTACTTAAGAACTTTTTCTTTTGAAAATATTCATGAATGAGGCCCATTGTCTTTTCTGTCAGCACATATGAACTGTGGTTTAGTTAATTTCTCCTAAAGGCGTCCAAAAGAAAGAAAGAAACTACCAATTTGTACCTTGCCAATTTGAAGTGATTAAGTAATATTCCCTACATTTATCCGTGCCTCCTATTAAATGAGCAGTACTTCTTTGACCTTAAACCTGAGGTAACGACAAACCGAATCTGGACTTATTAGAGTGTTATTTTGATTGTGCCATGTGTTATTTTAACTCTGCTCTGTCACCCAGTGTGTAATCCTTCTTAAATGTTGGCTTAAAGGATTTCCAAGAGATTATCAAACACACTAGTTTTAATTCCCAATTTCACGGTGAGCTAAATATTTGTGACGCCGGGGCTTTATTGATCTTTTCTGTGATCGCACCACAGCGCTCAGGAAATATTCTGCCTTTTAGTAACAGATTAACATCATCTGATCATTTTTGTTGATTAAAGTTAATAATTGTAAGCACAGTTGGTTCACAAAGTATTCAAAGCCCAGATTTTTACATTTTAGATTTAAAAGTTCTAACTTCTATTTGTAATTGTATTATCCTTAAAAAAAACAAAACGAAAACAAATCTACACTCATACAGAGGCTGGCAGGGTTCCCACTCTACCTGGAAAACCTTGAAAATCTGGAAAATTGCCTACCTTTTTTCAAGTCATGGAAAACACATGTTTTGTCCTTGAAAATATTTATCCTCCCTTTGCTTTTCTGTTTAAAGATGAAAGACTAGTTCATTCTGCTCCACAACACGGTGAAAAAGTATCTTCTATTTCAAAATTTCCCCAGGGGAGGACTCCCGAACCCCCCATTTTGTTCCCAAGAAAACATATGCTTTACATGTCTAAGCTTGAATCTCTTCAGACCAAAAGGCCTCCTGCAAAATACCTAATCACAATGTTTTATGTATATTTCCACTTTTAAATGTCATGGAAAATTCTGGAAATTACCTGGAAAATAATTTCAAGTAAAGAGTGGGAACCCTGGGCTGTGTCTTTAGTAATACGTGGTACTTACCACAGAGCAGACCTAAACTTTTAATCAATCAATTTATTTTTGTATCACCCAATATCCCAACAAGAGTCGCCTCAGAGGGCTTCACAGACATCATTTAGAATGAGAACGGCTATAATTGAGACTAAGAGTAATGGAATATGTCTGCAATTGTTGTCAGGGATCTGAATACTGTACTTCACTATAAATTGTTTTATTAACATTTAAAGCTACAAAATCAAAATAATGATGAGGTCTAAAAACGTTCTCTAACTGTACCGTATGCACTGTCTTGCACTTCAGGCGGGATACCAGATTACGCAGCAGAGGCGGCCCATTGCGGTGGACGGCGTGTTAAATTACAGCGTGATGGGAGGGAAGAAGAAGAATCAGGTCGTTCGAAAAAGTGTGCGCATCATACAGATTCAGCTGGAGCAGGACAGTGGCAAGAGTCTCCACGACGACCTCCGGAGCCAGACCCTCATCGACCTCAACCGAGCGGGTAACAAACCCACATCACTTCTCCGAATTGTTCTTTAGTTTCACAACAACGCCTTTTATTTTAAATCATTTACAAAATAGTTTAAAATGATTGATGTCATTGTGTTGCTTAATATTATACTTGCAAAATTATAAAATCTTGGGACTTCTGCTTAATAGTCATAATTATAATTAGAAATATGAAGAAACGGGTATGGTGAAGTCATCTTTATAGATTTCAGTTTTTGTTTTTCAACATGGGTCTGTCTGCAGTTTTTCATCTCTGACAATAAAATTATTTTGTTGCATATTTTAAAAGCAGATAAAAAGATCTCAGTATCTTGCTTCTTGGCGTTTGTGTTACATTCTTGTATGAACAGCGCTTTATAAGCAAATATTGATTGATTGATTGATTGATTGATTGATTGATTGATTGATTGAAACAGGGTATAGGTATATGCAACCCGGGCGGCGTCTGCCATATTGCATTTTAAAAAAAGAACTACAAATCACAGACTTTTGCTCATAACTTTGGAACAGAAAACGATAGCGACTTGCAGCTGTGTTTTTGGGCTGAAAACTAGAGGTTTCAAGCTTTCAAACGAGCCCTCCCTGGTGCTCCAACGCCTCCAGGGAGTTGTGTAACATTGCATTGAAAATTAGGGGCAAAGTCCAATCTTGCCTAGGGCGAGGGCTAATTGGCTAGGATTGAAATCTGTTTAAACCTAATCCTATGGGAGCTAACATCACAAAAACTATTGGGAAATAACTGCTACTAGCCTTAGACGCAATACTTTAAAATAAACTCATCACTGTAAAGAATTGGGATGTTAAAAATGTGTAACTAACTTTAACCCTTCAACCCTGATTATTTAAAGAAAACATTTGTAAATATTTCAATACACATTTATGTTTTTGAAAAGAAAATGTAAGGTTGCTTTAGAGTTGATAACAGCATTGCATTGTCACATGGGATTACACAAAGCGGAGATAAAACTGGCTCATTCACAGTTACTATAAAGTTTTTGTGTTGTGTGTGTGGCCAGGTGTCGGTCTGATGGAGCTGGTGATGGAGCCAGACATGAGTTGCGGGGAAGAGGCAGCGGCTGCTGTCAGAGAGCTGCAGCTCATCCTTCAGGCTCTGGGCACCTGTGAGGGGAACATGTCCGGTGAGGAGGGAGTCTCTCTCTTTGGGACGTGCCAAATCCCTGCTCTGTTTCCTCTGATGGTGTTTCTGCCTTGTGTTTGTGCTCAGAGGGCCAGCTCAGAGTGGACGCCAACGTGTCTGTGCACCGGCCCGGACAGCCCTTTGGCGTCAGGACTGAGGTGAAGAACATCAACAGTGCAAGATACCTGGCTCGGGCCATTGGTAAGAAGTCTGATTGGTCAAGTTTCAATCTCGCGTATAATCCATCTTGAAAGGCTCCAACTAAAACGTCCAGGTTCAGAGCCACAGGAGTTTCAGACCAATCATATGGCATTGTATGGTATTGCCACGTGTGGGCGGGTTTTACAGTTTCAGACAAGCGTTTTTATCTATACTAATGAAAAACATTGCAACAGACTTACAAACGCAAGAAACATTTTTTTATTTTAATTGTATATGAGAAAACAGAGACAAAGTGCTCATGAAGTCAATACCATAAAGTTGTGTTTTGGGGAAGGTGCTCTTTGGTGTTACAGAAACGTAAGGAAAAAAAGAAAAACCAAGGCACACGTATCGGCTCCAACAAGCCTTATGATGTGGGAGGAGTGCCTTGGTTTTTCTTTTCTTTCGCTTAAATATTATTACTTCAGTGTTTTGTTGTTTTTCTACATCTTAAGACTAGATGTGACCGGCTAAAACGAGGTTCGCTTGATCCAATCACCAGCAAATATCCACCTGAAAGTCTGTCCTCTTCCTGAACGATTTCAACCTTTCTAAGCTGATATTACTGTAATACCAGTCTGGTTCCAGTGCACTTGATGTGTATTCATGGGTTACATTACCTCTTCCTGTTATGGGAATCATTTTGACTAGGGCTGCACATTGTCTGTGATAACAATTTGAAATTTCTGTAAAAACAATATTGCAACATTTTACTAAACTAGTCAAAAGTAATTGTAGCAGGGAGCTATTGGTCTCCAGCGAACAGACGGTGCTCAGGGAAAGAGGCAGTTCAATAGTCACAGAGAGATGGAGTCCAGGCACTCACCATTTGCAGAATTCAGTGAAACGTTCATTTCCAGCCCTGAGATAAAGGCTTCACAGACTGTTGAAAATGGTGAGTGCCTGGACTCAATCTCTTTGTGACTATTTACTAAACTGTTTCAACACTAAACTATTTCCATTAAATTTAAATTAAAAAATCATAAAATACTGTTTTTTCATTCAAATGTGACTAAACCCACTGGATAAGGCACTACTATTGTTACTATTACTACATATTTTGTCTTGGTTCTTCCCATTCTCACATTTCTCCTGGACTCGACACACACTCGCCCACATAAGACACACACACACGTCTCCATAGGAAATACAACTTCGTAACCATTATTGTCTTGTCACCCCAACCTCTTAAAATTATGTATGTTTACTTTCAATCTATGACCATCCAGAGCCAGACGCCAACACAACTGTTCGCAAAATAGTGCAGTTAGCGTCACTGTGCTAAGGCTAGCTTCAACCAATCAAGGCTGAGGCAGAAGCTCTACTTTAATTTTTTTTTTTTTACAAATAAAAAGAATCAAGCAAGCTAGCCAGCTATTGGCCAGGCTAGCTTCCTGTGTGATGTCATAATTCAAGGACACACACTCAAGTTTGAAATTCTTTATTTAAAAAACAAACAACAGTTCCTCTGTAACGGCCAGTTACTGTAGGACTGCATATTTTAGCAGCTTTTTTCACAAATTTAGCTGAAATTTTCTGCTCAATAGTTGCAAATCTTATCCTTTTTGCTTTTAATATTAATGTTTTTCATATTTTGTATGTGGCATTAAAAATATAGTATTTGGGCATAAAAAGCATTACATTTGACTTTTTTGACGATTTTGGAAAATTATCTAATTGCAATTTTTTTCCCCTCAATATTGCGATTTAATATGCAATTATTTTTTTAAGGTCCTCTTTAGGGCTGAACGATTTTAACAAAAAATAAATGTAAATATAATTTAGGACTGGGGAATTTTACCAGCCAATTCGATTTTCGATGTTTTTTTTAAAGCACTTAAAGTGACTGCAGAAATATTGCACTTTAGACCTGGGGGAGTCTGATTTTTTTGCATTCATGTGCATTTTAGAAAATAAATTATATTTTCAGCTGATCCTTTAGCTGCCATCTGTGCTTTTATCATTTATTTTTTAGGAGGGAGCAAAGGCAGTACGGCCATAACACAGTGTCAGTGTGGAATTTCTTCCTTTTAAAACAATCTTGGCTGCCCCCTAGTGGCTGGACAGAGCATTTTAATAGTTTCTTTAAAATGTCATAACTCCTGACAGGAACGGGCTAGAGACTTACTTTTTTTCTCGTTTTTTGCAAATCGCGTTGTGTAATATCGCGATATAATCGCAAATGCGATAAATCGTTCAGCCCTAATATGCACATCCTATTCCTTCAAGTCACTGGTCTGGCGTCTGGTGAACTGTATCGTCTATATTCATGTTGTCACAATAACAACTACAAAAAACACAAAATCTGCACTGTGATGAGCACATGTTTTCTCACAAACGTTTTGTGATTGGGGTGAGCACTCCCTGGGCCTTTATTTAATGACTTCCTACAATCTGTCTGGTCTGAACAACATGGATTGTTTTCTGTATTCTGTCACAAAACACTCACACCCAGTTCCTAAACATCTATAGTTTCGCAGCACACTTATAAAACCTGAGTTGCCGGTAATGACAAACAATTGCTTATGCGATGGCAGTGAGTGATCGTGAATTGACTTCTTCCAGCTGCTCAGAAAGCACATATTTTACGCTCAGTGACTGCAGATAATGGGTTTAGCATAAAACCTGGAGAAACGACTGAATTTTAATGTTGTTTTTGTTGACTTTGATTTGCTGCCTCACTTTTGTCAATAAAGTTTTATCCGTTGCTCAGCCGAGTTGGTGTTTAAAAGTCAGGCTTAAAAACACACACCATTTGTCTCTGTTACAACGCGGCAGCACACCGAGAGCCGAGGCTTGCCAGTGAACGAGAGCAGATGTTTGGCATTTCCACCAGATGAGATTTGTTTGTGTTTTGCCACTGGCCGTGTAATGTCTGTATCTGTTTCCATGTTCTGTCTGTATTCGACAGACTATGAGGTCCAAAGGCAGATCGAGGTGCTGGAGAACGGAGGGACGGTGCAAAATGAAACCCGCGCATATGATTCCAAATCTGGGTAAGACCAATGCCCAGCCTCACGGGCAGAGGGATGTTGAAGTGATGCTTTTTTCTTAACAACACCAGCTGCCGTGTCTTATGAAGGGGAAACTAATTAGCATAATGGGCTACTTCAATAATTATAATAATAATACATTTATTTTTATTTTTATCAAGACTAAAGGCTAAATAGCGAGTGCAAACTGGAAAATAGCATATAATTTTTTGTGAGCATGCTACATCTAATTTACCATTTGAAAGTTCATGTATCACAGTACTAGAGCACCAAATTATATACAGTACGTAAATGAGAGGATACTGTATGCGTAAAATTGCACATGACCAAACGCTTGGTAAATGACCCCTTTTATTTATAATGCAACTATGGCTGTTAAGCTGAAGTCCACGCCTTCATCTCCTCCCGGAAGAGCGTGAGTGAGCTGTTGCTGTGGGGGAGGTGGAGTCGATCCTTAACTGTGGAAAGCGATGCCTTGTTTGGTGATTTTGCTGCGAGGAAGCATGTAGTATATGAGTATTGAACAGGGTTGGGCCGAGCACAGGTCCTTGGGGCACTCCACAGGTGATGCAATATTATGTGTAAGACTTGGCATGTCTGAAGGCTCCAAACTCGGAGAGGTAGAAGTGAAACCACTTGAGTAGGGCTGGGTGCTGTTACATTTTTTTCAAGCCCAGTACTTGAACAATACTTGGTTTATGATACAGGTACCTGAACGACACTATTTTTAATACGAACTAAATTATTGGTCACCGTAAAACAGAGCACTGATGGCAAGTTATTCCATTTCTTTAGTGCTGTCTCAGGAGCCACCAGGCATTAAAATCTGCTATCTAAAGGAAACTATTTTTTCAGCACCAGTTGTTTTTCTCTCACTACCATTCGTACCTAAATAACATCTATGTGGCTGTAAGATCCAGTAGGATGAGTAGTGATGATGGACAGCCAGCAGGGTTATCATTGGTGACCCTGACCTGTGCGAAAACCAGACCGTCGCTGTAGTAAAGCAGCAACAGCTTTCTCCAGAACATTAGAGAGGCATGAAAGATTTGAATTTGTCCTGTAGCTAGCTAACGCCTCAGGCTCGAGTGTGCTTTTTTTCAGCACTCTGGTGTGGAACAACTCCGGTCTCTTAATGATCTGTGTGATGATTGGGATGATAGCAGCTTGGTTTGATTTAAGCAAAGATGTTGAATCAAAATCTCTGTTCTATTACTCTACAAAATTAACACTGGGTAAAACTGCAGTATCCACTGCCTGCGATCAGTGACTAATGCCTGGTTCATTAGTCAGAGGCACGAAAGGAGCAACTTTCAGAGTAATGGGGATGGATAGAGCCATTTGGAGGCCATTGTCATCTTGTGGGCTGCTTTCTGTGAGGACAAAATCAGCCTCAATAAGTCAATCACTGTCTTTGCAAAATGCTGCGTATTGAGCTCCGTAGCTAATTTATATGTTAATTCATCACAGGATCACAAGATTCACAGCAATTTAATCAAAATTATCCAAATTAGCTTTTCCAAAGGGTAGTTAGGTAATACAATATATCCTCTGTAAGATGTAAAGGTATACACTACAGGGTTAGTAGGTTTTCTACATAATGAGACTCCAGGGAGACACAGGGATATTTTTTTTTTATATTACCATAATAATATTTGCTGATTTTTTTCTAGTTGATTGCAGCTATAGGCTCCTGAAAAGTTTAAAATGTACATTGTAAATTGAACCTGGGTTGTAAGTTGAGTTTTAGTTGTGATGGTGAGGGAGCACATTTATTTATTGATGAGTCCACAAATACATTCTACAAAGATTAAGATCAACTATACCTGCTACTCTACAATGGTAAATTATTTATTGACTTTGATTATTTAAGTTATTTGACAATCATTAAACCAGGTAGATCTGATTGAGGACCAATTCTCATTTGCAGCAGTGACCTGGCCAAGAAGCAGTGTCTCAGCACCAGAGCCAAACTTACAGTACAAAATACACAGTACTAAAAATAACATACAGAGTCTAGTATTTATTAAGGGTTTGTCGATGTGCAGTACTAGAAAATTTTAAATGTTCCAAAACATCTGCACTCATCAGTCACCGCAGACCTTACGGAGAACTTGAAAGTAGAAAAAGAGATCAAGATTTCTGTCGTTTGGGGCAGAAAAATAGAACATGGAACGACCGATTGAAGCACGGACTCTTGATTAATGTGCATTCTGCTTTTGCCCTTCAGTGAGACCATCCCTATGAGAGACAAGGAGGGCCTGCAGGACTACAGGTGAGGCCTGCTTACTGACACACAGCAGCATCTTGGACCTCAAAGCGAACCCCTGGGTTAAAAATAGATGAAGGGAAACAAACACGTCAATCAAGGCCAGCACCTTATCATCCTGTTGTCTTACACTGACACACTGGAGCTCTGCATCTGTGACTTATAGCTGTGTTGTTTTTCATTTGGAAAATGCAACTGAATTCAGCTAAAATTTCAATGTAAAGGTCTGTGTTTACTACATACAGTAGCTTATAGAGTTTACAGATCATTTTGTCCACATTTTGTAAACTAGAAATGAGAACAACTACTTACCGTAACAACATTTTCTGAGCAAATGAATCGAAAAGAGGAGTTTTGGTGGATGCATACCCACTATGACCTAGGGATATTTGAGTAGTTTCTGTTTCATTATGATTTCAAAAGAGTAAACTCGGTTCTTTGACAATGAATGGCTTCACACAACCTGTAACCATGATTGGAAAAAAATATTTACACTTTATCATTCATATTCTATGAAAAATGGCCAAAAGATTAAAAGGGTATGTACACTTTTGGCCACAACTGTATGTAAGCTGTCATACAAGAATTTTCCTTCATAGACAAAAGTTCTCAATGTATCATCTGTACTGGGTTGTATAGTGTTGAGGATATTTCTCACACTGCATGCGGTTTCGTCAGCAACTACATCATTTCTTGGCAACAAGCTAAATGTAACAGTTTTACTTTGTTATTAGTAGCCCCCATATTCATTTGACAAGATGGGTTGGGCCAGTCACACGCCTTTCTTTTTAAGTTCATGTAAGGCATAGTAGACCACTCCAGGAAACAATAACATGAAATGAGCTCATCTTATGCATTGATATTGTTGTAGGTTCATGCCCGAGCCCAACCTGCCTCCTCTGTTTGTGTACGAGGACCATGCCTCGCTGCCCGCCGGCACAGAGCTGAGCCAGGCCGTGGTGGTGCAGGAGATGAGAGACAAGCTGCCGGAGCTGCCCCACGTGACACGCGACAGACTGGTGCACGCCTACAACATCCTGCCAGAGCACAGTTTTACTCTGGTGGTACGTGCACACTTTCACACACTTGTTTAAAGCTCTTGTATTATGCTTATTACTGTTTATTGGTAGTGGAACTTTACTTACCTCTTGGACGTAAGATGTTAATAAATGTAGCTGCACAAAACACCAACAGAGGGAGAAATCCTTCTTCTGGTGCTTAAATATCTATCACAGGAGAGATTAAAAGTATCTAAGCAAATCCTCATGGCCATGTCTGACCATCAAGGTTTGAAGTGGACAGTATTTTAGGAGCAGAGTCAATACAAACAAGGGTTTTGGAAATAGAGAACAACGGCCCCCGATGATAATTCTCATTCCATTTCTGTATCTAACTGATGTAATAATAATAATAATGCATGGTTTTATATAGCGCTTTTCATTATTTTTTCATTATTCATTTACTCCAGACTCAGTGGTGGTAAGCTGCTATTGTAGCCACAGCTGCCCTGGGGTAGACTGACAGAAGCGAGGCTGCCAATTTGCGCCATCGGCCCTTCCAACCACCACCACACATTGACTCTCTCACTACATTCACACATTCAGGTGGGTGAAGTGTCTTGCCCAAGGACTCAATGACAGTGTGCACATGCGGCAGCCGGGATTCGAACCCCCGACCTCTCGATCACAGGACGACCCGCTCTACCACCTGCGACACCATGAGCCACATTTAGTGATGTATATTCACTAAATGTGTGCAATATTACGGTATCATATTGTTTTAAGAGTCTGTCAGTCGAGCTCCTCCTTGTGCTGAAAGTTAAGGTCCCATTCAAAATCAACGAATAAAATAAAAGTGATGAATAAGGACAACCCACCTGTGATAACTCATGAACATTAAACGCACAATAATACATTGAAGATTTATCCAAAACTTTATGAACCAAAAGGTTACAAAAGCATTTAGCCTTATTTTCAAGTATAGTTGTGGCCAAAGGTTTACATCCCCTTTTAATCTTTTGGCATTTTCATAGAATATGAATCATAACACAAACAAAATTTCCACTCATGGTTAGTGGTTGAAGCCATAGAACTCTTTTGAAATCATAATAAAACAGAAACTACTCCAGGCGGAGTCTGGACTGTTGAGTTGGTTCTATAAATAAGACGTTTAAACAATATAATGTTTACTTTTCACCACCCACTCCTCCAGCGTCTGACATGATCTGAGAGAGTGACTGGTGAATTTAACCAATCACAGTGAAGTGTAATAAAACAGCATCATGTTATGAAACCAGCCCTTGTTACAAAAATAATTAAAGAGCTGAGATCTAGATCTGTGATCTTGGTTTAGGAAAGTTGAGGATCATGTTTTGTGTTGTTTTACATGACTATATGGGGACTCACACTTCTTTTATCAAAATTAATGTTTTATGGTTCAAAAACATAATTAATGTTTAACTAATAGTTCACTAATTGGTTATTCAATGAAGAATACAATTGCTTTGACCCAAATTTCCAAGCTAACATTCCCATTGAAATTTTCCAGAAAGGTTTCTGGAAATTTATCAGGAATTTTCCATCCCTTTGCAACCCTTTGAGAGAGTGGTTTGTGGAGGGCCGATGGTGCAGATTGGCAGCCTCACTTCTGTCAGTCTACCTTGTGTTACCTGTGGCTGTATTTTTCAAGTTTCCATCACTGAGTGTGTAATGAATAATTAAATGTAAAGCGTCTTTGAGTGTTTGAGCACTACATTAAACAAATTCCTTATTATTCATTATTACTTAGAAT
>OMNZ01051196.1:0-18307 GCA_900303255.1 Lesueurigobius sanzi
CGGTGGGCCCTTATAGACAGCTGTGGGCCCTTATAGACAGCTGTGGGCCCTTATAGACAGCTGTGGGCCCTTATAGACAGCTGTGGGCCCTTATAGACAGCTGTGGGCCCTTATAGACAGCTGTGGGCCCTTATAGACAGCTGTGGGCCCTTATAGACAGCTGCGGGACCTTATAGACAGCTGTGGGCCCTTATAGACAGCTGTGGGCCCTTATAGACAGCTGTGGGCCCTTATAGACAGCTGCGGGACCTTATGGACAGCTGTGTGCCTTTCCAAATCAAATGCAATCGGTTGAATTTTCCACAGCTGGATTCCAGTCAAGTTGTGGAAACATCTCAATGATGATCAGTGGAAACAGGATGAATCTGAGCTCAGTATTGAGTGTCATTAACACATTGAGTGCCACGCTCCCATGCGTGGAGTGCCACAAACATTTTAGTTACGAAACTAGACACTCTAACACACCTTTATGTGTGATTTTGGGAGCTCTGATGAACAGAACTGAAATAAATGACGATCAAAAACACGATCTGGACATTTCATCTGAGCACTTTATCACAACGCAGCATTTGATTGTTATTGCTGCATTGTGTCCAACCATACACTTCAGGTTGTAACATGTCACCTGTCTTTTCCAAGGCGATAAACACAACGCACTTTTAAGGATAGCGTGTGGAATTGTATATGAGCAAGGGTGAAATGACTAACAAACAAATAATGGGGATCTGGTGTCTTCTCTTACTCATGTGATTTTCCAAAACACATTTCCAAAACACAAAACAACACGCTGAAGGCATGATCAATAATCAGACACAGATGTTCAGATCAGTTTGAGTGTACAGACCCCGTCAGGCTTGATTTCTGCAAGGTACAAGACAAACAAACGCGAGTTCATAGCTACAGGTAGCAGCAGTGATGTTGAGGCCATTGGCGCCAGATTTACTCACAGCACCGCACCTTCTCCTCCCTCCAGCGCCACCCGATGTCTGGCCAAGTTGTAGCAGCACCATGAAACAGAGATCACCAAACGATCAATTCAATCCAAGTAGGTTAAAATCCACAAAGTAACGTAAACTCCAAAGCAAGGCATCTCTCTAGCCCGAAACAGTGGACATACACCCTCTAAATGATCGTTCACGCAAGGTTGGCACCACTAGACTCTCTCAACAAATCAATATATCACCAAACGGCACATGTTGTATAAAACAAGCCATATGTCCATTTCTAGAAAAAAATAAACTGTGATTTTGATCAAAACCAGCCTCTGTTTATCTTGGGATTTCTCAGGAACCGAGGCACCTAGAAATAAAGCCATGATATGTGACCATAGCTATAACATAGAATATGGTGCTACAAAAAACATCAAAAATGGTCTGGGTTCCTGGCACTCTACAGCTAAATTCCAAGAACAGTGTGGCACTCAATGTGTTAAGTGTCAATACTTATATACATGTGATATTTCCCTTTTTTAAATTTTAATAAAATGGCAAAAAATTCAAAAAAAACTTTTTTTTCACTTTGTCATTAATGAGTATTATGTGTAGATTGATTTGAAAAAAAAAAAAAACAATTTAATACATGGAATAAGGCTGTAACATAACAAAATGTGGAAAAAAGTGAAGGGGGTTGAATACTTTCTGAATGCACTGTACATTGTAGATTCAATGTCTTCTACCCCTGGGCAGCAGTGGCTACAATAGTAGTTTACCTCCACCGAGTCTGGAGTGAATGAATAGTGCCATGTAAAGCGTCTCAAGTGTCCAGAAAAGCGCTATATGAATCCAATGCATTATTATTATTAAAAAAGGTGAAATAGATTCTTCTAAATAGCCTTGACATTATCTCAATGAGCTTCACGATGTAGTCACAGGAAGACTGTTGAAAAGTACGTTATGAAGCTCAGTGAGAAAATACCAAGAATAAAGGTGGCAACTCTGGAGTATCTGAAATTAAACGGTTAGTTATTTTACAATTGTCTCCTACAGAATTCATAATTCCTTCATAATTTAATGCCTTCAATGAAAATCATACAGTGTAAGGAGTACACTGCATTGGCTTCCTGTTTCTGCACGGATTGACTTCAAAATCTTACTCCTCACTCATAAATGCATCACTGGTCATGCCCCACCATACCTACAGGAGCTTATCTCTGTGGAGCTGAGAGAAATCCAGACAGTGGACTCTTTTAAAGCTACATTAAGAAAGATTATAACTGCTCATTTAATTGGTGTTTTTAAATGTCGCTCTTTTGCTGTTAAGCACTCTGAGTGAAATGAAAAGTGCACTACAAATAAAATGAATTATTATTATTAGTATTACTGTACATATAATGTAACCATGTTATTATAATAATAATCATGATTACTAAAATGCTTTACATTGTATTCTTCGTTCACTCAATACTACTATTGTAGCCACAGCTGCCCTGGGCTGCCAATCTGAGCAATCTCTGACCACCAACAACCACTCACTCTCTCATCATCTCATCGTGCAGTGTGGAACAAGTCATGACCTCAACAGGTGGAACAGCAGTCTGCTTGTCCTACACAGTGGCTTAGGGGTGGGACAAATGACCTCATGGGCCATTGGCTACCCGAGAGCCTGCATGAACGGGTGGGTGAAGGGGAATGATTTTGTGTCTGTGTCTGTGGGGGTCGGGGGGTTGGGTGTGTGAAGGGGAGCGGTTGTTTGTGTATATGGGGGAATATTTAAGGGTCATGGAGTTGGGTGTGTGAAGGGGAATGATTCTTTGTATATGGGAAAATACTTGTGTGGTTGTGTGGGTTGGGAGATTGGCTGTGTGAAGGAGTGGTTCTTTTTATATGGGCAAATACTTGTGTGGGTTGGGAGGTTGGGGGTGTGAAGGGGAGTGGTTCTTTGTATATGGAGGAATACTTGTGTGGGTTGGGAGGTTGGCTGTGTGAAGGAGTGGTTCTTTGTATATGGGGGAATACTTGTGTGGGTTGGGAGGTTGGCTGTGTGAAGGGGAGTGGTTCTTTGTATATGGGGGAATACTTGTGTGGGTTGGGAGGTTGGCTTTGTGAAGGGGAGTGGTTCTTTGTATATGGGGGAATACTTGTGTGGGTTGAGAGGTTGGCTGTGTGAAGGGGAGTGGTTCTTTGTATATTGGGGAATACTTGTGTGGGTTTATTTTATTTATTTATTGTTTATTTGGTTGGGACAGTGCATGTTAATGAACACACATGAGAATCATGCATGTAAACACACCACTCCGGATTGTAGCCTTGGGCTAATTTGCATCCGTTGTCCCACACTCATACACACAAACACACTCATTCATCCTGATCTATTGTACATGTTTTTAGTGGTAGGGGAAACCGGAGTACCTGGAGGAAACCTACGCAGACACGAGGAGAACATGCAAACTCCACACAGAAAGGCCCCGTTCTGGCCCGGGATCGAACCCGAGACCTTCTAGCTGTGAAGCACAAGCGCTAACCGCAGTGCTACCGTGCCGCTTTGAGGGTTGGCTGTGTGAAGGGGAGTGGTTCTTTGTATATGGGCGAATACTTGTCTGGGTTGGGAGGTTGGCTGTGTGAAGGGGAGTGGTTCTTTGTGTATGGGGGAATACTTGTCTGGGTTGGGAGGTTGGGTGTGTGAAGGGGAGTGGTTCTTTGTGTATAGGGGTGAATACTTGTTAGGGTGGGAGAAGGGGGTTAGTTCTAAGTTTTAAGGAGTCGGTGGCCTGCCTCGGCGCTATGAGATTCTCAGCTTGTAGAATTTTCTTTGTATTTTCCTAATTTCACACAGTCTTTATGTCTACAGGGCTAAAAAAAAACAAAAAAAACCTGAACGTCCGCTGACTTGTTGATTTGATCATGTGTAAGTGTTCAGGAAAGTGGTCATTTCTCTGATGTGGTCCCAAATGCCTTTGCCAAAGTGATTGTGAATGAGCTTTGACATTACTAATATGAAGCGTCCCTGCTGTATCCAAGTCCAAATCGACAAAGTGTGACTTTTATTGAGAACAGAGTGGTTCTACACGCACCACTCTGATGGCTCCCACAAGTCCTCCACGTTCATTTTAGACATGAAAGCAGTGCAGCGGTTTTTAGGATAACTCCATTGGCTTTGGATCCATGACTCTGTGTTGGAACAGGGCTTTGGGATTAAGGAAAACATGGAATGACTTTATTCTATAATCACACAGTAAGGTCAATTCAATAAAATGTTTAATTGAATAGACCAAAAGGTGCAGGTTTCAGGTTTTGGGTCAGTTTGCTCTCTTTGCATATATATTTTCACCTGGAAACAAATAAATGACCTAATCTTTCTTTACAAATAGAAGTGCAATTATTGCAGTGATTCAACATTTCTCCATATAACGTTATGGGAAATGGTGACTTCAGTGATCATTTTCTCAAAAATAAATTTTTCTCACATTGTGGCAACAACATGTCCACTTTAGCAACTCCTACAGACGCAGATAAACTTGACAGTCTTGGACTTAACAATTATTTTGATGGTTTGTTGAGAGGAATTTTCAATATTTAATTCCAGCCTGATTATTATTTATTATATTATTTATTATATTTTGATTTATTGAGATTTGAACCCTAAAAAACAAGACAGAATTAGACATTTTACAGATTTATTCACAAATAACTAGTTCATTCAAAAACTAACAAAATTATTCAAAATCCCATTCAAAAGTCTTTTTCTCCTATGTGAACAAAACAAAAACATGCATACATGTCAAATGTTATATTTTGACAATTTTTACATACAAAATGCCTTACTTTTATATAAAAACATAAAATTGATTTAAAACTTTACCTCATATTTACATCTGTAATATACAGCAAAAGTTTCACGTTGAATAAAATGTTTTTCCCTATTCACCTGGTGGTCTGGCCTTAAGCTGGGGGCGCACTAAAGGCTTTAAAAACATGAAAACATGGACTCGAAGCAAGATGGCGGACTGAGAAGCACACTCGGAACTTCACTCCCTCACTCTGTCCGTATTACCCCCTTCTAAAATTATTTTTCTGCGTTGTGACTTTACACAACGCAGACTCTAAAAGAAGAGCTCCCTGACCAGGGCCGCTGCTAGCCATTTTGGTGCCCTAAGCACCAAAATGCCCCAAACTTTTTTAAATAAATAATAATAATAGAAAATACACAATAATAATTGTAGAAATTGGTCTAATTACATGGTTTCAGATACAATAATTACATTTTTGTTTTGTTTTAATTTAATAGTTAATGCCCCCCCAGTGCCCCCCAGAACCTGAGTTTCTCTGCTCCGGCCCTGCATCAAAGCCACGGTCCGCTCGGTTCACACCACTTTCGCTTCACTCTTTCTGCTCGTCTCTCACTCCGCGCGATGAGCACAGGCTTCAGAGAACACCACAGGCTCCAGATAACACCACAGGCTCCAGAGAACACCACAGGCTCCAGAGAACACTACACAGGTGTTCTCAGAGTCTGAACTCGTGTTTTCTAATGAACTTATTACGTTATGTCTGTTGTATGAACGCGGAAACGTGCCACACGCATCACTCTAAGCTCCGTGTGTTAATCATTGGCCTCATTGACAGAAGCTTCTGTAACTCTTCCTCATCGTTCTCATTGTGTTAAAAGGCCATTTTGTCAATTGTATTAAAAACAACAGCGCAATTATTGTGCAAATTCATTCAATCAGTCATCAATGTGGTGCCCTCGGAGCACTTGGTGCCCTACGCACAGCGCGTTACCAGCGTATAGGAAACGGCGGCCCTGTCCCTGACCAGAAAAGCTCAGAAAGTCAAGGCTACACCCCAGCTAACTCGGACCAAAGCTAATAAAGAGCTAACAGTGACCCTCCCCAGGATTTTACACTGGCGGCGCTAAAAGAGGAGATTCTGCTGGAAGTCAGGCAATTTCAGGCCGAAATGAGGCAAGAAATTATGGGGATCAACAGCAGCTGGACCAAATGAATGATGACCTGCACAGCCTAACGAACCTGGTAACGCAAGTTGAAACGAGAGTTTCTGAGCTCGAAGACTGGGCAGTGCGCGTGACAGAGGGACTGCGAGCACTCGAGGAGCAATGTGACTCTCTCCAAAGAAGTTGGAAGAGTTGGAATCCAGATCGCGTCAAAATAATATCAGAATTTTCCGTCTGCCCGAGGGGAAAGAGACAGCTCATATGCCGCAGTTCATGGATTCCTTCCTGAGGGAGCATTTGCAGGTACCAGAGGACTTGAAAGAGGATTTGAAAATACAACGCGCCCACAGATCTGTAGCACATAAACCGCCACCAGATGCCCCGCCAAGACCCATAGTTCATTTCCAGGAAAACACGACCAAGGAGCTTGTCCTGAGGGAGGCATGGAGGAAGAAAATCGAGGTGGGCCCCAGACACATAGACTTTGATCATGACTATCCAGCTGAGGTGAGAGGCGCAAAGAATACAACGGCATCAAAAAAATTCTCAAAGAGAAGAACATAAGGTTTCAGACGCCATTCACCAAAATAAGGATACACTGGTCCTCTGGTACATGTACCTACAGTTCAGCTCAAGATGCTTACACCAATTTGGAGATCAAAGGCTTCCTGCAGAGGCACCCAGCAGCGCAGGAGGGAGTCCACCCGAGCACATCATCACCTCTGTGGGGCTCATGGAGAGCGTCCCCTTCTGAGCGCACCATGTCATTGGCTGAGCATGTGGCTGAGACGCGGAGAGCATTGAAGTCGCCGACAGTTCCAGACGCCTGACCAGTGGTGAGACCCAGACTCAGAGCTGTAGTGACCCCACGCCACACAACAACCAGGTGGAAGTCGTGACCCCCCAACACCCCCCTCCCCTCTCTTTTTTGCATTGGACTGATAGGAAGTGTCCACGGACACATGGTCCTTCCTCACCGGGCCCTCTCCTTAGTGAGGCTTTTCCCCCTGACCCACCAATGGGTCCCCCGTCCCCTCCCTAGCTATGGGACCACCCATGTGTAGTTTGGTTATTGTTCTTGTAACTACTCTTGCTCTTTTCAACTTGTTCTACTGTTCTTCCACTTAAGTTTGGTCGATTTTGTTTCTACTTTCTTTTGTTCGTGGGACACCTGTTTCATTCACACGTATCCTTTTTCTGTTTTTCTGCCGTAAGGTTGGTCGATGTCGAACCGAAATCGCAATTTTTATTACTGCAGAGACCTATCCTCAAAGGCTGAGCTTCTTCCTCTTTTAATTTTCATACCCCAGCGCTTCTTGAGGCTGAGAAGTGGTGTTTGGGCACTGCTGGGGTGTATGGTAGCAGTTTTGGGATGTTTTTTTTTTTGCTGGCAATACTGATTCAGAGACAATGAGCAATAGTGCTGGTCACCGCAATGTAAAATATGCACGTTTTGTCGATCTTAGCACATATACTATATCCTTTCTTTTATGGTTTGGTAAAGGTTTTATTGGGCCACGCCTCCCCAAATTCAGAGAACCTCAAAATTTGGCTGAAACTCCTGGAGTGTGTAACCAGCTTTAGGTTGTTGGGATTATGCCTGTATTAATTGGTTGGTTAGTGTTTTCTTTGTCATTGTATCATGATTGTATATAAGGGAACTCCATAAATAACTCGCATTTCCTAAACTATTAAACAAGCTCCCACATAACTCTGAAATCTGTGCATCTAAAAACTGAAATCTGTCCTTTTTGTTTTTTTTTTTTATCCTGGGAGTACCTTACATTTTTCCCGATACCTCACAGATGTACGGTTCCCAGCCCTAATAAAAACCTTTAAAACTTAAAACTCATCATCACAATAAAACTAGACAACCTTCCTTTCCTTTGAGTTGAGGAACACCAAACATTTCTGCTTAGGGCACCAAAATGGCTAGCAGCGGCCCTGTTTCTATTCTCCAAGTATTCTGCTGAATGTCTCTCCTTTCCCTGAACGGATTTGACGGAGCAATCTCCGATCTCAAGAGTTACACGCTCAAATTCCACATTCTCCGCTGCGCACCGCCACGCACCGCCACGGGCCGCCTCCGAGCTTCCCCCAAGGCTCAATGCCCACTACATCCGTCCCACACCGCTCCGCCTGGGTGCGTCAAGTCTAGTAGCGCATGCGCAAGATGTATGAAGTCTGTTTAACTTCTCCGACGTGGCGGAGACGGACCACAAAAATAGAAGTCCTCCGTATTTTGGTCGTGGCAGTCCGCAGCGGAGCGGAGCTGACGTGGCGGAGCGGAGGATGTGGAACAGCGCAGCAGGCTTAAAATAGCTACGCATTTGCTGCGCACAGGCGGAGAGGGTCGTGGCGGAGCGGAGCGGTGCGCAGCGGAGGATGTGGAATTTGGCCGTCAGTCTGGCTCTGACAGGTTACAACCGTCCCGCCCACCTAAAAACTTTGATTCCGGAACTAAAAATCTTTAATCAATCCCCTGCTCTCGGGGAATTTGCCAAATAGTTAATAAAAGCTATGAAGAATGCAGATCATAGCGTGATTATTTCTGATGAAAGAAAACACCAAATACTTGAAATCACACCAAAAATCATTCATAAGTTTCATTTTTATTTTATTTTAAGTTTCAGATAGAGCTTCTAATTAAAGTGGTATGTTTTATTCATGGTCATGAGTTTCTAGATGGTGGATTAGCTTCCTTCACTCTGTGATGATTCAGTGTTTGTAGTGCCTTCTGATGTGACTGTTGTGAACTGTTGTGTGTGCAGCAGATGAGGAGAAGCTGGATGAACGAGCCAAACTGAGCGTCGCGGCCAAGCGCTCGCTCTTTAAGGTAACTAACCTCTCCAAACATGTCATTCTTGTTGTAGTTTAGCAGTTCATATTTTAGTAGGGCTGGGCAATTTATCGAATTTTAATCGAATCTAGATATTAAAAAATGACGATTACGATAATTGTGTGGTGAGCTTTAATCATCAAGACAACTTGCCAATCCATCTGCAGAAAACTAGCAATTTCCAGTCTAGTCCAGTAGATGGCGGTAAATGCTCAGTTGTTTCCAATTAACCTACATGATTGATTCCATCACGTCCACATAATCAATCCAGCTTCGTAAGTAGCTAACTGCTGATGGTGACAAAATGAGCTGCAGTTTCCCCCAAATATTGGAGACTAACCAACATGAGCATTTCTTTAGGATTTCTACTCCAATGGAAAAGGTCGGCCAGAGATGCTTTTCTAACAATTGTTAGTAAATTTAACGCTAAGCTAACGTAGCTGTTGCAATCTTGCATTTTTTCTTCAAACACTTTCATGATCTCTGCACATGTGTTGTCCCTGGTCATGTGAGAGCTGTGTGGTGTCCTGTAGCTACTGTGTGAGAGGGGACAGTAGTTGCGAGGGGATGTGCCCCTCCCAACTACTGTGTGGGAGACAGTTAGTGCCCAGTTGTAGCATTACAACAGGATCAGGCCGTGCCCTGCAATCTGTGTAATCACAGCTTCTATAGTTAAGGCCATATTTATTTTTTATTTATTTATTTTTCTTATTTGGACAGAAATCAAATCGAAATCATTCCATATGGGGAAAATAATCAAGATTTTTTAATAATCGTCCATTCCTATATTTTAGTCTTCTCTCAAATGTTGCTGTGTACCATGTATTTTGCCTGATTGCTCAAAAAGTTATGGAATGCCCATCCTGAAACTTTCAGGGATGTTAGTGGACATGATAACCTTTCTTTGGTATGAATAGGAAGAAAATTGAGTGTCGCACGTTTTTTGCTATTCCCAATTTTAGTTTTCACTCCTCTTGGCCTTGTCTTCTACCGTTCTGCGCGTGCGCTCTGCCCGTGCATTCCGCGCGGTGAGTGTGGCCACTTCTACTGATCAGGGAAAACATTTGGACATTTTCGTTTTGGGAAATTTCTTTTTCCTCTCCCATAGAGTTGTATTGGCGTCTGACCCCCAACTGAAATACAATTCTATTCTATGAAAACAACCAATAAAATAAATAAACAAACATTCATAAGATCAGTTCAGCCCTGTGTGGAGCAGAGAAGCACTAAAAAGTAATCAACTAAACATGCTTTTCTGCCTAAAGGGCACAAAATGGCTGCCATTGTGTACAGTGTCCGTCATGTTGAAGTTTGTGTACTGTTTTGGAGCAGGAGTTGGAGAAGAGCTTTGATGGTGTAGCTCCTAAGCCTCGCTCTCGGAATGCTGCAGTGGACCGGAGGCTAAGGAGGGGCCAGGACCGCTCCAGAACTCAGCCAGTCACCACAGAGGAGGTGGTCATCGCAGCCACGTGAGTCATTCTGTGGGCTCCCCATGTGGGCTCCCAATGTGGGCTCCACGAGCTGGAGACGTCCTTTAGTCCACATTATACACACATACATGACGATTGGATATTATTTTTATAAACACACTTCACAGTGGAGATTTCCTCAAAGGCCATATAAACGGAGTATGGACAGAAGGCGTCTTTTTTTTCCTCCAACCCAGTTCTGCCATGGCCACGCCCCCTGCATTGCCTTAACCATAACCACATCCCTTTTCCTAAACTTAACCATAACCCTGTCCCTAACCTTAACCCTAAACTTAAAACTCACCCTAACCATAATACAAATTTAAATATAAACTTAATAGCTCCAACCAAAAAAAGCCTCACTAGGC
The DNA here is from genome assembly GCA_900303255.1 of Lesueurigobius sanzi. Taxonomy (NCBI): domain Eukaryota; kingdom Metazoa; phylum Chordata; class Actinopteri; order Gobiiformes; family Gobiidae; genus Lesueurigobius; species Lesueurigobius sanzi. The sequence continues at coordinate 10,566 of OMNZ01051196.1, forward strand.
GTGACTTCCAATGAGAATGTGCGGGGGCGGGACTTATGGCAGAACTGGGTTGGAAAAAAATGTGAGGCGGACAGAAGATCAGCTGTGCGTGTCCATGGCAATGTGATCAGACATCAGGCACTAGTTCAGGTTCAGAGGTGCTTTCTGCTGCGTTGAAATGAAGCTAAACTGAGTTTTGTCAATAGTCTTTGTTCTTAGGCTACAGGGGAGTCGGGATAGGTTCGCTCCACATGCAGAATCTGCTCTGCGAGTGCGCCCTGAGCCTCGTGCACGTCCGCAGATGGCGGCATGTAAATTTGACTTTGACTTCCTTTGACTTCCACTTCTCAATTAATCAATCCACGAATGCAAAATGAATACAGTCAAACCTCTGTATAGCTCAAATAGCATTACAATAAAAAAAATGAATAGTCAAACTGAATCGTGACTCTCCTCTCTCGGCCGTCCCGCTATAGTGTTCCATCGCAGCTAGGGGGTGCTCTGACAGCCTCCAGCACCACTGTGGCCTCCTGCTATCGGCCCCAGCTCAGGTACAGCCTGGACCGAGTGCCCCTTCTCTGATCCATGTGCTCTGCATGACAATAGTTTATGAATTCTCAGAAGAACTAAGGACTTCTAATTGCATGTGAGTGATCTGCCTTAGAATAACAATGATCTAGTTTAAGGGGAGACTCTGAACACTGCAGGAAAATGTCTTGCCAAAAGGTTTTGGTCCAGTTTGCTCTTAACATATGTATACTTTCACCTGGTTTATTCGGGTCAAGATTTCCCATGAGGTGACATAATGTCAAACTACACCTACAGTGCAAAGAAAATCTGGATTTATATTGATATTTGATATTTCAGGTCGTAGCTGAAAATGCGTCTTTTTATTTAATACAAAAAAGGCGATACGTAACTGGCATAAAGCTGAAATGTGTGCTCTAGACCCTACATAAACTTTCAAAAATGGTTGCTAGCCCCTATTTCGGAACCACAAAAATTAATTAAGTAAGTAATTATAATACATTTTATTTATATTGCACTTTACATTTCAAGGAAACCTCAAAGTGATTTCTAAGCCAAGCTATTTTTTCAATTTATAAAATTTGAAATATCACTGCTCAGGCCCCGAATGAATGTTTTTAAGCCTCATATGCAGATGTCCACTTTATATGAATGATTTGGAGATGAACGTTGACCCTCCTATATTCAGGAGCGCTCCAAACTCCCAAACATATGCCTGATAGGGCGGTCACTAACCATTATTTTAATCCATTAGTCAGCAATCCTTTTTTCAATTAGTTGACTAATCTAATAATTGGTTTCATTTTTGCTTTAAGTAACTCCAGCTGCTGCAAGTTAAAACTCTAAGTCCATTACATGACCTTAATCAAAGAGCCCATGGTACACTTGTATTAAATATATTGGGCAATGGTGGTGCAGATGGTAGAGCGAGTCGTCCCATGATCAAGAGGTTGGGGGTTCGAATTCCAGCTCCTGCATGTGCACACGGCCGTTGTGTCCTTGGGCAAGACACTTCACCCTCCTTACCTGTGTAAATGTAGTGACAGAGTGAATGTGTGGTGGTGGTCAGAAAGGCCGATGGTGCAAATTGGCAGCCTCACTTCTGTCAGTCTACCCCAGGGCAGCAAAACTAACCTCAGAACGTTTACACAAAGTGTAACCATACAAACTTGAAACAAAGTAAAATGAAACCGGCAAAAACAAAATAAATGTCCTATTTTGGCGATATGCTTTAGTTCTTCGTAGTCATTTTATGACCTCTAAACAAACATATACATCGCCTGTTTGAGCAGCGAGTTTGCTTTGAGACTCGTATTTGGACTGTTCCTTGAAAACTTTTTGCTTTGACATGGACCATACACACGTGGAGAAGAAGGATTTTGACCAACATGTTGGGACCATATGCACTGCACTGGAGCTACAGCTGGATCTTGACACAGTCTGGCCATCTTCTGGAGAAACTTAAACAAGCCCACCATGATTGCATGTGTTTTTGGATTAATGAACGTAACCTGAGCGTCTCCAACCTTCACTTTAGAATCAGCCTGTTTATCAATATAACTTAGGACCGACGGGACCAGTGGGAAACTCTCTGCCGTCAGGGGTCAGGTTAGGGAGTGACCCACGGAAGTGAGCAGCAGGGCAGAAACGGGCAAGGGAACTGTCTGGCGCAGGGTGGGCAGTGTCGGAAGAGAGACTGAAATCTTGTGTGTTCAGGCCTCAGTGAACAACTGATGTTTGTCGGTGAAGACGCATTATTTATTCCTGCAGGATTAACCTCTTCGGCATAATGTCCAGTAACAGGTCATTTGTCTAGTTTTTGTCACTAAAATGTGACTAAAACTAATGAGCATTCCGTCCGAAAGACTAAAACTCAAATGGCTGCCAAAACCACACTGGTTCACATTCATAATATCAACAGCAACAGTAATAATATAATCATCGCCCTAGTTTACAATATACTAAAAAAGGCCTAAGCAAATTTCATTCCTCTACTTCATCAAGTACAGTGCCTTTAACAACACAACTGCATTGAGGTATTTCCTCTTGCATCACGTGATGGAGTTATGAACACGCGGAATACAATCTGCAAATGTTCCCTGTTCTAACAATGATGTTTCCCCTCCTCAGCCTACAGGCGTCCTCACAGGACAGTGCTCTGATCAGAGAAGTCCCTGTGATGCAGGAGATCCAGGCGGCTCCGGGCCCCAGACGGGACCCCTCAGTGGAGACCCAACCTCCTCACAGCCAACAGAGCCAGGAGGAGCCCGACTTGTGTACCCTGAGCCTGGCTGAGAAGATGGCCTTGTTCAACCGCCTGGCCCAGTCCCCCACACGGGTCACTCGGAGCAGGGGAGGCCTCCGCAACCGCAGGGCCAATGCGCGCTTCCAGACACAGCCCGTTACTCTGGAGGACATGCAGCAGGTGGAACACCCACACACATTTCACATTTCACTCATCCTACTCTAAATGATGCCAAACATGTTTTGTGCTCACAAACATGCGTGCAGTGCATGTTGTGTTATCCAGTGGAGATCCTGGAACTAAATTTGAAATAATAACGGGCAACTGCTAATGCTAACTGTACCGCTAATGTCCAAAGCAGCTTATACACTCACTGAGGAGGCTCTGCACCAAGCCTCCAAACATCATTTATACAGAGAAAGAATCTTGTTAACTTTTAGAGTCGAGCGCAAACTCTCACTGAATGGAGACCAACAGCTGTGACGATGTTTATGCTTATTGAGTAGCCATGCTGCTGGTGCCTGCTTAGTCAGGCCTTCAAAATAATAGATTAGAGATGCACCGATAAAAAAAGGAAAAAAAAAGGGATGCACTGATACAGCTCTTTTATTTCCGATACCAATATTTGGGGTCTGAGTATCTAATACTACCCGATACCCCTTGATTTGCACAAAGGTAGTTTTGTAGAGACATATTTGTTCATGCAAAGAAACTGGTTTGCAGGGATGAAAAATTGACTCCAACATATTGTAGTTATCATTAATGTCCTGAAAATATGTTTTTGGCGTGTGTCCGTGAGCCTTTTACTGTCCCCTCCTGCGAAGAGCCATCTCCATCATACTCCTTTCAGACATTTATCATTATATAAATGTCATTCCTAATCCTCACCAACATCAGAGGTCTGCGCACAAACCCCTGGTCTGTTTGCAGGCACGGTGGCAGAGTGGAGAGCGCTCTTGCCTCACAGCAAGAAGGTCCCGGGTTCGATTCCCGGCCCGTGTGCAAACATGCAAACTCCTTTCTGTGTGGAGTTTGCATGTTTCTCCCCGTGTCTGGATTGGTTTCCTCCGGGTGCTCCGGTTTCCCCCATCAACCCAAAAAACATGCACATTAGATTAAATCCTCCGGCCGGGTGATACTGACCATAAGCCTGGCTCCACATCTGGAGATGGGTCCCCGAGTGCCGTTAACACGGCTGCCCACTGCTCCTGACGGATTGTCCCAGTGGCATCGAAGGATGGGTCAAATGCAGAGAATGAATTTCCCTACGGGGATTAATAAAGTATACCTTACCTTACCTTCTCCAGGACTCTTCAGGTTCTGAGTTTGAAGATCTGGACTCATGGGACAGTCCTGTAGAGCATCTCCACGTAAGGCTCCTCTGCTCTGGGGTCTGTGTTGCTTCAGTGTCTGTGTGCGAGTTCGGCATGGCTCTGTCATGTGTGTGATGGGGCTGGAGGCTGTGATGGTGGTGGGCTGGAGGCTGTGATGGTGGTGGGGCTGGAGGCTGTGATGGTGGTGGGGGAGGCCTCGATGGGCACCTCTGATGTTTCTGTTCATAACGTGATTTGCCTGTCCGTGGTCTTACTGCACCAGATCTACTTAACAAAGAGTCCATTCAATTTCTGTGTAACTTTGATGTGTTGTTGTGATCAGAGTGACATAGTGTCAGAGGCATACATTTACAGAAAAAGTGCCCCATATAGTGTCCAACAAGGTACAACTCTCTCCCTGTATCCCTGGTCTCTGCCCCTCCTCACACATGTGTGTGATGGTGTTTCTCTCTCTGTGTCCTCTCCACACATGTGTGTGATGGTGTTTCTCTCTATGTCCTCTCCACACGTGTGTGTGATGGTGTTTCTCTCTCTGTCCTCTCCACACACATGTGTGTGATGGTGTTTCTCTCTCTGTGGCCTCTCCACACATGTGTGTGATGGTGTTTCTCTCTGTGTCCTCTCCACACACATGTGTGTGATGGTGTTTCTCTCTCTGTGTCCTCTCCACACATGTGTGTGATGGTGTTTCTCTCTGTGTGTCCTCTCCACACGTGTGTGATGGTGTTTCTCTCTGTGTGTCCTCTCCACACATGTGTGTGTGATGGTGTTTCTCTCTCTGTGTCCTCCACACACATGTGTGTGATGGTGTTTCTCTCTGTGTGTCCTCTCCACACGTGTGTGTGATGGTGTTTCTCGCTCTGTGTCCTCCCCACACATGTGTGTGTGATGGCACTAGACAGAGAAGTGGCCGCTGTAATGTCAGAAAAGCGCACATGTCCGTGCACGCTGCTGGCTTTGATCACTTTATGTACGTTGTCATGGAGATGAGTTAGACGAACAGCTGATCGTTGTAACGTAGCAGCCGGCTTTTCTCTGATTTATTAATATGCCTGTCAATCACGCTCATCTGGAACTCGAGCCGATCATGCCCAGTTCCAGACTACACATCTTTGTGAAGAATAGGACAAGCGTGTAGGATGGTTGACCAGGCTAGGGAGATACCATCGTGATACAACATCGTGAAGTGAAGTTGTTGGCAATGCCCCGCCCTGCTGTGCGTGCTGTTCCTGGAAGTGAGTGGCGCTGAATATCTTGGTAGAACATGCTGAAGTTCATTATGCAATGGAGCACATTTCAATGATGTAAGTTGTTACTGTGGTAGCAAGTGGCTGGCATGGCTTCAGTGGTGTTGCCTGCTCTTAATGATGTCATTAGAGCAGTGACGCAGCAGTGATGAGTGGGCATGTTACTGTTCTGACTCTTCACCTCTCCCTCTCACACCCTTTCTCTTCCTCAGCTTCAACACAGGTCTGCTCCAGATCAGCCGCCCTGCTCCGCTTCTACCGGGACAGTGTCTACATCCAGGGCTGGAGACCTCCACATCAGCACCAAAGCCCCCACCACCACACAGCCCTCCCTCAACCAGGACGGGCCCAGAGCGCTGTCAGCGGGGGAGAAGAGGAAACTGACATCTCCAGAGCCAGGGGCGCGACAGCCAGCTCGGTCCCAGCCCAGCGGAGGGGCTGAGGGGTGGGCAGTGGAGGAGGAGCTCAGGATGCACAGGGGGGAGGCTGAGAAACACGGGCCAAATCCAGCACGGACACAGGAGCGCAAACCAGGACAGGACAGTCGCTCTGGAGGTAAGGACCTTTTCTATGTTGAACAATGAGCAACAATCAATATGTTCACTATTGACTCGTCAGAAAGGTTTATCCAATAGTTTATCCAATAGTTTTAGAATTTGATGATGTCATAATCTCAGGTGGAACAGGGGCCAATACGACTTTGTTGTGACGGTGATTGGATTCACAAACTCGACACATTATTATTATGGCTGAAAATCCTTTTTACAATCGGCATTTTGACAGTTACCAGAATTACCACCATGGTATTTTCAATACCACCTCAATTTTAAACTATTGGGTTTCAAGTGAATGCAACCTATAAACCCATGGAGATAATAGCATGTAAAATACTAGTTATTTTCACATAAAAGCCTTTTGACACGGTTTTGTTGCTATATTTTCAGCTTGTCCTGTGTGTAGTGCCTAAAACCCATGGCTGGTTCCCATGGTGCACAGGGCCCCAGTGCTTCACAGTTTAATAGTGTACATGATGTGATTTAGCACGGCATGGTCCGGTACTAATCTGCTCCTCATCACTGATCAGCCTCATACAGGTCACATACACACTCTGCCTCCAGACACCAGAGGGAAACTAAATGATCTTTATTTTTATGCCAGATGTATTGTACATGTATGGAAGATATATTGAAATACGTGGCAATACATATTTTAAATATTTTTATTTAACCTTTATTTAAACAAGAAAAGTCCCAATGAGATTAAAAATATCTTTTTCAATGGAGTCCTGGACAAGAGGCAGCAAAAGTTAGATGCATACATTTACATAATTGACATGACATTACAAATGATAAAAACAGTTACAAGTTGAGGGGGTCCTCTCAAGGGCTCTGTCTGGCATTCAATGAAATGAGTTCAGTTAGTTTCCACTCTCTTTGCAACATGTTCCATGAAGGAGCAGAGTAAACAAAAGGCTTTTTACCCAGTTCAGTGCAGGCAAATGGAACAGAGTTCACAGAACAGTAAGAATCAACACTTCTCTGTATTACTAAATTACAGATGTAGTCCAAGCATCGCCTTTTAAATAAAAGTGACCAATGTCCCTACCTCCTGGTGGACAAACAAGGCCATCCTGCTCCAGATTTTATTGAAGTGTTGGCCACATTCAAATTTTCAGTAAATTTAATTTCAGATTTGCTCAAACATTGCCCATTGTGTCCAGGTTGCTTTTGACTATCCAAATTTCTTCAAATTTCTTTGTTGAATGCTTGCATGCGTTAAGAAATGCTAAATGCATAGATCTTCAGTGTTCCCATCATTCTATTCAACTCTGATGTTGACATTTGAAAATATCTTGTGTGTGTGCGTGTGTTTTGCAGGCATGTTGGAGCCCAGTCAGCAGCTCACAAAGGCAGTCCCTCCTCCTGACAGCAGGAGGCAGTGCTGTGAAGTGGACAGTGTGGTGCAGTCGGGGATGAGCTCACGACATATGTCCATCAAAGAGAGGTCTGGATCTGCAGCTTTTAAAACGGCAGCAGCTGAAACCTATAAAAGTCTCTCCTCTTTATCTGCCAATTAAAAGTAATTCTCAGAGAAAATGAAGTGAACTTAATGAGCATGTTGCAGGAGCTGAACCAGACCTGACCTGAGTTGTTGTTGCCTGTGGGGGGACAGCTCTGTCCAGTATTGAATTCCTTTTGTTGTTAAACCAATTACATAACTTAACCCAGAGTACAGCCACGGTCACATGACCAATCAATGTGTGGCGTAACAAAATGATTGGGTTCACATTGTAGGGCTCCATATTTTGTTCAAAGAAGTCGAAAGATTTTTTTGTGTAGGGGCAGTTGAGGGGTGTGATGAGGGCTGGGGTGTGTGGGGCGGGTGAGGGGTGTGTGGGGCGGGTGAGGG
>OMNZ01051199.1:0-10641 GCA_900303255.1 Lesueurigobius sanzi
GGTGGTGGGTCCACAGGAGGATGGCCCCACGACACACCCTCACCTCAGGGCGACGTAACCGGCCTTCATGGTCTCTGATCATAGTACTAGTGATGGTTGGTATCCGATGAAATATACTGTAGGACCCAAAGTAACCAAGTAAAACCTGTGGAGTAGAAGAGGCTATTAGCCAAATTAGTTAGATATTTTTCTGATTCTATTTTCAAGGTTTTGTGCCAGTATGAATTCAGTTATGTTATGTATCTTCTAAACTTTTTTAAATCAGTAAATTCTCTCATTTAGGCTGGAGAGTTTTGTCGAGTTGTGAGCGTCTTTTGGCCAGTGTCGGAGCGGCCTGCCACTCAGACAAAGGCCACAGGTGAAAAGCATGTCTTTAGTTTAAGGATTAATCATTTGAAACTCGATTACATAACAGATGTGTTTCTTCCCTGATCAGGCCGTCCCATATCCTTCTGAGCTGCGGTGTTCCCGAAGAGATGGCGGCGAATGCGCTGAGGTTAAGTGTTGGACGAGGCACGACGAAAGAGGACGTGGACACAGTGGTGGAGGATCTGAGGAGAGTGGTGAAACAGTTGGAACAAATGGACTAAAGTTTTACAAGTACATTTACTCTACTAGCGATGTTCAGATCCCATTAGTCGCAGTGCTGCTTTTTGGATCGCATATTTTCCTGGGTACTTTATTGTCTCTGTAGAGAAATTTGTCCCTTGCATTTGACAAAATTCTTCATTGCCGCGAGGAAAACCTGTGAGGTGCAGTGGACGACTGGAGTGCGCTGTCTGAGGACCCGTTTCCAGATCTTAAGCCAGGTTTAGCCAGGACTAAGTGGACCAGTGACTGATGAGACCCATCCAGACACAGAGAGAACATACAAACTTCACACAGAAAAGCCCACACGTTCATGCCGTGTCACCGGTGGGTCTTAAATGATTAAAAAAGTATTACATTTGATTATGCCAAATTTAACGTCTTAAAAGCATTTAGTTTAACTAAAAATATTACCTTCTGGGTATTGAAATGTCACCGTCTGATAGAACTGACACAGGTCTTTTCGTATGGCTTGTGCAGCGTGAGAGGCTCTGGCCGCTGACAGTCTCCCTGGGTCCTTGCAGCAGGACCATTGCTAGCATCAGTAATTGCTAGGTAGTTGTGCAGTGCCACGCAGGCCATGACGATATCAACGGTCTTATCTGGATGACACTCAATAGGCCAGTCAACACTGAATTTACCTCTGCGCATGCATCCAGCACTAGTTTCTCGTAGAAAATAACTAACAGCATTTAAACTTTGTATTACATAAATTTACATGACCTGACCCTAAACCTAACCCTAACCCTAGTGTGAGTGAATGTTGGTGGTGGTCGGAGGGGCCGATGGCGCAGATTGGCTGTCTACCCCAGGGCAGCTGTGGCTACAATAGTAGCTTACCACCACCAAGTATGGAGTGAATGAATAATGCCTTGTAAAGCATCTGAATGTCCAGAAAAGCACTATATAAAATATTATTATTACTGTACCATTATAAAAGTTACAAAACAGAAGGTGTTCTGTTACTGGGAAAAGTCTTGCTTTTAGTGTTTTATAATCATTGTGTCATAATAGGTAATCTAAAATACACTAGATTACATCTGTGTAATTCAAAATTTCCTGGGGGAATACTCCCGACACCCCATATAAATATATTTTCACCTCATTATTTAACCCCTGGCTACAGCCCGGGTGACACAGGCTTATAATACAACTATAAGCCATTATTATTATTATTTATCAGGCTACAGTCCTGTTGGGCTTTGTCTAATTTTAAAATGACGATCAAATGGGTGAATCATTACAGTGCCCATCTTTTTTTAAAGTGTCAATATTTTCCTCTTTACAATACATGAGCTGCCATCGTAGGTGAATTTCGGCCGATGACCCAAAATGAGTTTGACATCCCTGTGTTAAGGAAATGCAACTTCATGCCTTTGGAAATTTACAATAGAAGACATTTTCACTCAGGGTATCCAAACTTTCGCAAGCCACTGTAGTTTTGATGTACTTGTAATAAGACACGGGGTACCACTACAAATATGTGATCTGACAAATGATTTTCATACTGCAAACTGTAACGAATCTGGTCAACTCTCGTTAGTACTTCATCATTCCTTATTTATGAAATTATCATGTAATAATAATTAATATGAATAATAAAAGGCCACGACTTTGGAGTGACCTGAAGCCTGTTATGAGATTGTTTTTCCATCACGTCACGTTTGTAATCAGCTAAATGCATTATGAAACCAGACACGGACACTTTCGCTGATGAGCTGCAGACACTGGACATCCTAAATATGTACCAGCTGAGCAGTCACTCTCTGTGGGGTACGTTTAATACCCTTATTATTGGTAAAGCTGTAGTATCTTTGTAGCGCGGCGTGCCTTGGCGCTCTCTCTCGGTGCTTAAGTTTCCCAGCGCCAGTGAAGCGTGTACCATGCCAGCAGATGGTCAGTGCCACAGAGGCCTAACACACGTCTTTCATTACCTGCAGTCCTCTGAGCATCCCTCACTGTGCTCCCAACAAGCATGGACAACTTCACTGTGTGTGCATCAAGTCTATTAGATTCAATACTGGGGAGCATTGAGCATCGCATTAATTATGGACACTGACAATTTAGTATTTTTATTGGGTTTGATTTGATATTAAGTATGAACCAGGATTATCACCTTTGAAATTAGGATCAGAGGAAAACTGCTCTGACACTGGTTCTCAAACTGTGATGCATGCACCAGTGCGATGATGGGATGGGGCATGTATTTTAATTTGACACCTTCACCCTTTTAACATACTACAGTAGCTTAAGAATAAGATACTACAGTATCTTAAAAGAAAATATGTTTTCAGAGCCAGGGAAACTTACTAAATCAAGTGTATTACATGTTAAAGCCAAGGATGGCACTTCTCTTTGGTCCTCATGACGGGGGGCTGACATTGCTGCGATACTGCAGGAGTGCCATCTTGATTTCACTCACCATGTTATATCACCTATTATGTGCATTGTTGTTGAAACATGAATTTTAGGTAAGAATAAACAAAAATTATAGGTTAAATGGTTAACTAAATATGATTTCTGAATATAATCATGGAACATGAATTTTGCAACAGAAATTTGTTGAACAATTCTCAAGGTATAACGCTGTGAACAGCCATCATCTGCATCACCAATATTAACGCTAATATTTCTCTGTTAGAAATGCAATTAGGAGCTTATTATTGAATTTGTATTTCCTCAAGTTTAAGAAACTGCTGACAAACAGAGCAATACCCAGTAGTTTGCATCGTGCGTCTCTTAAACATTCTCTGACTTTAAATGAAATGTCCTTTTTGAACTCAGGATCTCAACACTTTTTAACTTGTTACGGCCTTCATCAAGGCTTGCACTTTCAACACTATCTTCTATCCCCCCATTTTATGCTGACTTTGTCCTAGAAGAGCATCCGCTCTTCTTCTGCTGTGTGGCTTTCAATTCATTTAGAGAGAATTGACTGAAATGTCTTGACAATTTGCAATAGCTTCTACAAACTCAACGTAGTCTTACAGTGTACCTCAGACCAACAGCATATGGCCAGTGCCTGCACACAGGAGAGCCAAAGTGCTTCTCCATCTCCCCCTCTTTCATTACCTTTCTATCTCACTGCGTTCACCCCCTCCTCTCTGCTCCAAACATGCCTGCCAGCTGCCTGCCTCTCCGGTGTCGCTTTCCCCTCTTGGTCTGGATGAGTTTTTTATTATTGTATGAGGTCTATGGAGCTTTGCATGTAGCCGTCTTTGATGCCATAGTTTGCTCGTAGCTTCCAGGGATGGTGCTGCATAGGTCCATCCAGGCGGCCCGAACGGGGGAGCTTTCAACCTTAAAGGAGCTTGCATCTTCTGGGCATCTTTCCTCTTCGATTGTAGATGCACACGGGGCGGGTCCGGTCCATCATGCCGCGAGGTGTGGGCAACTTGAGTGTCTCCAGTATCTCGTCAGGGAGTTTGGTCTTCAAGGAGATGCTCAAGCTTTTAATCTCGCCACGCCAGCCCACGATGCGGCCGCGACTGGACATGCGAGAGAGCTTAAATGGCTTATTGAAGGAGGGTGGTGCAAGGTAGAGGTAAGTGAAGTAAGAAATCCGCTTCAAGAGCTCAAATGCCTTGGAGTTGTGCCACATGACCCGTGTTTCTTTGTTCTTTGGGGTTAAATTTAGACCCTGGTTTTGAATTGGTCATTTGAAGTGATCCTCCAATCCTGTTACATCAGTGAAGTATTAAAGGCACCTCACCCACCTTTTCACATCCATGACCTCCTTACATCATTTACGGAGGACTGACTTACTGAGCCCCTGTTGATTGAGGGTTGTTACAGTTTTCACACGTCATATTTAATAATGTTATTACATGGCAGTCTTACAAAAAGCATTATTTGTGCTTCAAGTAATATTTTGAAGCAATAGGTTTTATTCTCTTCACTCTATGGGAGAGTTTTTGGTAGAAATTTTCAAAAAGAAAATTGACAAACTGATTGTATTCATAAACCTGCCATATTTTTGTGATGGCTGAAAGTCCTACACTGCATAATATTGTCTCCACTTTTGGACACCTTCATGAGAAAGTAATTTGTCCATAGTTCATACATGTGCTGACAGAGAAGACATTGAACTTTGTGACCTTTTTTCTTTCATGTGGATTGACCCAGGCATTACAGAGAAATTAGCAATAAAATAAGACTAGGAATCTGCATTTTGACAGTTTTCACAGTTAGCAGCTGCCCTCCACCTCAAATTTAAACTATAGGCTCTTTGCTTGTGTAGGTTCTCAGTCGTACAGGAGTTGTCCATCGTAGGCAAAAATTCTTTAGTCTTCATCTGTACTCTGTAGTTGAAGTGTAGGATGTTTCGAAACGTCCTACACTTCAACTACAGAGTACAGATGAAGACTATAGGCTCTTTAGAATGTTGTGATGTCACGTGAAAGCAATTTTTAAAACCGTATCCCCACAAGGTAATAAATTATACAATTGGGTTTGGTTCAGTTTGGACTTTCTTATTTTTTATTGGATCTCCATAGGTTATTGTTGCACAATTCTAAGGCATTCATGAAGTGTTCATGTTACATTTTTGTGACAATTGTAACTTTAACATGAATTTTCAATGCAGTGATTAATCATAAATGCAAAAAACCTATGATAAAGAACTAGCACCAAGCCATGAATATACTTATTACAGGGGTAGGTAACATCAGGCCAAGGGGCCAAATCTGGCCCTCCAGCACTTATTCTCTGGCCCTCCCCCAGATGATTTTGAGGTACAGTATATGACTGTACATGAAAGGAATTTAAACACCAGCTAAAATACTGAAAAAATAAAGCAAAATATAATAAAAATTCTAACACAATTTTAAAACATTTCCTGGGGGAGGACCTCCAGAACCTCTCTTTGGTCTCTGTGAAGAACAGCACTTCTGTGCATGGTAAAGTTTGATTTTTGGCCATCGTGTTTGCCTCACCCATCTTATAACTATGGCCTGCACCCAAGCAAACTTGCCTACCCCTGACTCATTGTTCAATTAGTTAAAATGTAAGCATGCATCTTGCAAATGCATTTACTTATGTAATTTACAATTCAAAAATGATTAACTTAAGCTTATTTCCCTTGTCAATGTCATATTTCTTTTGTGCATCTTTTGTGGTGTTTTTTTTTAAATAATAGTATTTATATCCTATTGTGTTCCAGGACAGAGATGCTGCGGGAGCGACTGCCCTGCACCTGTCCGCTCGGTTCGGTTGTGTGGAGGTGGTTCAGTGGCTCCTCTCTGTGGGAGCAGCAGCGGAGGCAGAGACTGACTGTGGAGCGTTACCTGCTCATTATGCAGCTGCCAACGGCGACCTCACCTGTTTAAAACTACTCTTACAACATGCACCCAGGTGAGAAATTTAAAAAAGGACATCTGTTTCATGTTCCTCGTTGATATGCAAAAACTAAATGGCATTGAGTACAGTGTAACTATCACTGTTGTCTAGTGTGACCTCAGACCGTAGAAAAGACTAGTTGAGCCATTTGGACAAAGTTTCTTAATTTGCTTTTTGTAATTCTAGAAAAAGGCTGTTATAGACTGACAAACTATTTCCTTTGTTGATTATTCCCACCAAAAACACACAATTAAATTATAATGTCTACTGAGAGTGAGATAGCAAAAGAGCCCAGTAGGTTGTGTTTACGTGACATCACAACAATCTAAATCAAAATGCTGATTTTTTAAATGTCTTGGTTTATAGTTAATATCACTGTCATTGTCACAGGGTGGGGTTATTGTTAAAAGCATATGGCATATGTAAAATAAAAACGCAGTGAGAGGCTAAAACCGTGTAACCAAAGGAAACCAGGACTAAAATGCAAGATAAAACCCAATTTTAAAAATTCACATTCCGCGCTTGGACCCTTCCTCTCGGCGCCCTCACTTAGATGTGGGGCGTCTCACCGGGGCGCAGGGTGTCTCACCGCTGTGTTCTGCCAGCAAAATTGAAAGTGCTTGTTCAATTGTGTTTTGCCTTAAGTCCTTGTCTAAAGTCATTCTAAACTGGAAAGCCTATATCACCACTTCACACTCTGTTGGCAATGAGGTCATTGCATGATGCCAGCTTTGGCTGGCTGTTAATTTGCCTTTAATTACGGTCCTCAGTTAGATCATACGAATGACAAGTGAAATCTAAACCCACTCGACACTCCCCTGAGGCAATTTACTGTTCAACATGATCCAGTCCCCACTTTAGATGTAGCAGATAAAGTGGATGAAGCAGCATGTATTCTCTTGTTAAAGCAGTGTATGCCTCATGCTGAGTTCAGAGCATCACATGTGACCATTGGCCCGTAGTAAATAATGTACAGACACAGCTCTTGTGGATCAGGTCGGCCCCAGGCAGCCACTCTACTACAGCACTATGTACAGTAAGGATAAGCTCAAGGTTTCCTGCGTCAAAAAACCTTTCAGGACATTGATACATTACACTGTACTCCTCCTGACATGCATGGACTGGAAGTATTACATGACTCAACCAATGAAAGTTGTTTTCAGAGTTTATCTATCTCAGTGTCACACCTGTATGAGCCAGGGGATATTTTTCTGTACAGACTACATTGCATTTTCATTAAAAGTATAACTATACTGTATATCCTCAAGGACAATCTAATTTAGCTAAAAATCAATTCAATTGACCCCCCATTCAGTGACACCTGAATTAATACCAATCCTTCAAATACTTAGTTAAGTTTGTGTATTACCAACTTTTTAAAGCTTAAAAGGTCATGCATTACACGTCATATACACAACAAATAAATATTGATATATATTGATAAGTGCAGTGTATTGATTCAAACTCTTTTTTTCAGAATTTCTTCAATGAAGACCAATAAAGTAACTTTGAACATAATTTTTCTTCAGAAGTGTGAACCGTCAGACAGGCCTGGGTGCCACTCCCCTGTACCTGGCCTGTCAGGAGGGGCATCAGCCCGTGGTGCAGTTCCTGTTGAAGGAGTGTGGAGCAGACGTGCACCTCAGGGCCCACGACGGGATGAGCTGCCTGCATGCAGCTGCTCACATGGGGCATAGGGACGTGGTGCAGTGGCTGGTCAGTGCTCTGGAGCTCGGTAACAATATACAGTATAGGCCTGAAATGTTTATTTGAGATACTGTATGTTTATTTTGTCTTTTAGCTACTGTATATAAAAAGGATCAATACAAGCCAGTCGGGAATGGGATGCAACAATTCTCAATATTACATTGAATCGTTCAAGACACTTAACCCACCTTGCCCCACGTGCCTGTGTACACTGGTGTGAATGAATGAATGAGAGTGTGAATGGGTGAGTGGTTTCTTTATGTAAACGATATGAGTGCCTAAAGCAGGTTGAAAAGCGTGATATAAATGTGACCCTTGACTCTCTTCAAAATTACAGTATTTAATACAGGTCTATAAGAACTAAACACTTGAATATTTAGCACTAGAACTATATTTTTGATACAGTACACCAGATAGTGTAATTCTGTTTTGAGTTATTTTTATTGTTGGCAAAATGAAAAAAATAATAATTGTATTTCTTGTTCAGCACATTAAATATATTGAATCGACTTGATATTGTGATCGTCATATTGAAATACGCATCGAATCGTGACAACAGTGAATCGTTCCATCCCTAAAAGCCAATATTTCTGAATACATTTTATATTTGGTTGTTTCCTACTTGTAAACCGTACCACAAAGAGTTTAGTAACATTTTGCCTTCTCAAACACCTCTCCCCCTCTCTCTCTCCCTCTCCCTCCCTCATGCTCCCTCCGTCTTTCATCACGGGCTCCTGTTTCATGGTTGCCCTGAAACTCTAGGTGACCTGCACGGATGTGGACCTCTGCGCTCAGGACAGGGAGGGCGCCAGTGCACTGCACTTTGCTGCCAGCAGGGGGCACTATTGTATCTTGGAGAAGCTGCTGCACGTGGGCTCAAAGGTCATGAAAGATTACTGGGGAGGAACACCACTTCATGATGCTGCGGAAAATGGAGAGTTAGAGGTAAACATTGGAATATCAGTGTTAACATATGGGCTTATTTCCACAAAACATGAAGAAAGACGAGCTGTGTTGTCAGTTATAGTGACTGTACATAATGGGCTTTCATTTATAATTAAATAGTGGTGGCTGAGTGGTTAACACTCTCATAACCCAGAAGATCCCAGGATTCTTCTTCAGGTGGGGCCTTTCTATGCAGAGTTTGTGGCGACAATTGTGCAGTGTTGCAAATGGAAGATTAAGTTGTCTCATAAAAGGATGGTTGGGGGTTTGAATTCCAGCTCCCACAAGTGCAGACTGTGGTTGTGCCCTTGGGCAAGCTGTATGAATGTTGCCCGGGAATGTTGTGTGTGAGTGGTTTGTGGTCGGAGGAGCCAATGGCACAGATTGGCAGCCTCGCTTCCATCAGCCTACCCCATGGCAGCTGTGGCTGTTGTTTATAGAGTATTCATGTTGGACAGTGTCTGGATTTGTGTGGAGAATGTTGTCTTTGTGTATGTTTTACTCACTGAAAATGGATTTCCTCTCAAGGACAATAAATTATCTACCCCCTGGCTACAATAGTAGCTTACCAGCCCTGAGCCCTTCGACAGATTGAAATGTACAACAGAACTAAGATTGGGGGATCCTGTGAAAATCGTTCTTGATTAAAACGAATGAGATGGGCAGGTGGTCACTCTCTTCCCCCCAAAACTAAGTATGTCAAATCTAAAATGTGAATTGTTCCTGTGTCCTTTTCCTGTCAGTGCTGTAAGTTGCTGTTGGCCCATAAAGCAGAGCCCACAGAGAGGGATGTGGACGGCTTCACTGCTGCTGACCTGGCAGAGTACAACGGCCACAGCGGATGTGCCAGATACCTGCGTGCCATGCAGTACAACGTGAGTCACCCTGCTACAAGGAAATCAACAGAATCAAGTCAAATGAATGCTTTTATAATACATCTGTAAAACTCAGCCTGGAGGTGTGTTGTATTGGTTGATTCTATGTCTTTTTCCGTCCTTTTCTTGGTTTAATAGGCTTTTTGTGTGTGTTGTTACAATGTTAATAGTCCAATGCAACTGATGGTGCCGTGTGTCGGAGGAGGCTCTTCTCAGTTTCCTCTGAGGACTTTCTGAGATGAGCTCTTTTGTTCTTTGAGCACGACATGCCTTAATGTGATCAATGAATATTTTAGTGTTATCACTGTGTTTGTGCCAGGGGTCAAAACAGGACGGAAGCATCATGATGAATGTTTTTGATTGATGATAATGAGGATATTAAGTTCCTAATAGAGATTGGCATTCTGGCATTAAAACCACAAAGCATTCTGGGACTGTCAGGGAGTAAATAGACCAGACAAGGGCGTCATGGTAGCACAGTGGTTAGCGCTCATGCTTCACAGCTAGAGGGTTCGATCCCGGGCCAAGACGGGGCCTTTCTGTGTGGAGTTTGCATGGTCTCCCCGTGTCTGTGTTTACATGCATGTGTCTCATGTATGTTCATTAACATGCACTGTCCCAACCAAATAAACAAACAAACAAACCAGTGGTGATTTTGGGAGTGAAGCTATTTTGATACTGATACGCCTGTTGGGGCGTGGAACAGTTCAGTTTAGGTTGAGTTCTGGGGGAACATTTTTGATAGGATGATTTCCATCCATCTATTTTCTTCCGCTTTATCCGGGGCCAGGTCGTGGAAGCAACAGTCTGAGCAGAGATGCCCAGACTTCCGATCCGCGCACACCTCCTCCAGCTCTTCCTGGGGGATCCCACGGTGTTCCCAGGCCAGCTTAAAGACATTGTATTTCCAGTGTGTCCTGGGTCTTCCCCGGGGCCTCCTCCCAGTGGGACGTGCCTGGAACACCTCTCGAGGGAGACGACCAGGAGGCATCCAAAACAGATGCCCGAGCCACCTCAGCTGGCTCCTTTCGACATGGAGGAGTAGCGGCTCTGTTCCGAGCTCCTCCACCCTATCTCTAAGGGTGCGCCCAGCCACCCTGCGAAGGAAACTAATTTTGGCCGCTTGTATCCGCGATCATGTCCTATTGGTCATGACCCAAATCTCATGACCATAGGTGAGAGTAGGAAC